>PNEQ01006953.1:19144-51492 GCA_003012365.1 Medauroidea extradentata
ACGGTGCCACGTATCCATCCGCCAAGGAGTTGTTTTGATTTAATTTGATTTTCTGTAATGTTTTGTATTTTCGCGTGTTTCTACGATGTAATTTTATTATTTCTAATATTGTGCAGTGTATAATTTAAATTTGCCATGTAGAAAGGCGGCGAACTTGAATTAAAATTATAAAGGTTCCTAGTAACTGCTGTGTTGATGCACGGAAGTGTACGGTAGCGAGTTAGAGGGAGCTGTTTTTTTTGGCCCGCCTAGACTGTTTCCTGCGAGCATGCCGAGTAGAGGTACGGTAGCGAGTGGTTGCTGCTCGAGGTCAGCTGCCAGGAACTTTGTTTTTTTTTTTGTATTTTAGATCGTTGGTGTTGTGCAGGTTTAGATTTGTAAGGCAGCCCATCGTGTTTGCTTGTTGTTCAGACGCCGCCTCCTTGTAATTTTCTTTGCAAAGTAAACTTTTATCTTCGTCCGGAAGAGTGGATTTCTTTTAGTCAGCATGCCTTCGGACCCACGCCAAATGAGGTTGAAATAATACGCCCTGAAATGTGCTCTACCATGATCTGAACAAATATTTGATCTGAAGTTCATCCAAGTTGGAGGCACCACACTACTTAACTGCTGCTCATGTTTACAAAGTATAGATACATACAATAAGGCAATATGGAACTCAGTCCTGAAAACCTGACTTATCTAACGTTCAACTGACAGCTGTACGCAAAACCACCATTCAGGTTTACAAAGCACTGCTATAGAACTGCCAGTGAGTACGTATTTAAATGACCCAGTTCCTTAAACAACTGATAGTTATCCAACAAGTAGTTTACAATGCACAGCACACTTGCAACACAAACATTAAAACTCCATCTACACCACATACTCAGCTAACCATGCATGTTTCTACATCCAGTGAAACCTCTTTAACAAAAATCTCAAGGGGTCTAAATGTTTACAGTTTACAGTAATGAAGTTAGTATTTAACAGGAGTTGTCAGTAACTATAAAAATAATCTCTGTAGTTTATTTCATGCCATTTGTCCCTAAAGTACAAACATTTATATCTCCAACTACCATGACTTCTTTCCACTAGCGGACATTGATATTACGCAGTTTTAAACATTCTCATCATAGAAACCAAAATTAATTTATTATTTAATTTCAAGGGGGAAAAACCACTTTTCATTCATTAGTTGTGTATTAATGAGATTTCACTGTAGTTCTTTTCTTGCATGTCCATGAAATGCTTTCATATTAACTGAAAACCCTGTAAATTCTTGACTAGCCTGAGACTGTACCTATTTTCTATTTTCTTTGTGTTTACTTCCATCATTATACTTATCTCTCCTTTATTACTTGAATACTTTACTCGCCTCCGAAACTGGAGTCAGTTATATGCATATGCACATGCATATGTGGTAGGAATGAGAAAACATCTAACTACAAAATATAAAAATGTGGCTGTATTCCAATTTGTCTCACAACCCTTTTGGTCCTCCAGTCAGTAATTCAAATTATGTCACCATTGAAAAAATCCTCTAATGTATATATTCTATGCCTCTTACTGTATTTTCATTGTACTGAAATCACAACAGATAACAGGAATGCTGACCACACATCAGAGAACACAGCAGTTTTGCTGTAGATTATAAAATTGTCGGCTATGATCCTGGTGCATGACGTTTGTCTTCTTTCACAACTTACTGTGCATACAGGTGCTTGTTGGTAGCATTCACAGGTCATCTTGATGCATTTTACACCAACTTTTTTTTAGATACATTTAACCCTCACAAGATATTAATTCCCCATGTTTTTACAGTTTCTAAATCCTTCATTACAAATGTTAAGAGTGCGTGGTAGATAAATAAACGCTGAAAACATCAATTCATTGCTACGCTTTTTTGGAAGCTAATATGGATAAAATACTCAATGGCAATCCTAGATAATAGTACATATTTGCCAACTTTATGAGTAAATATTTATCCGAAATTACTTATTCGTTACGCTAGATCTCTTGCACCGCAGTTAAATGACTGGGAACAATTTTGTTTAAAACGTTGGCTAAAACTATTGTCTATAATTGCTATTGAATAATTTTCACAAATTGGCTTCAAGAAACCTACAGTTGTAGATTAATGCTTTTAGCGTTGAATTATGTACCACGCCCTCTTACACTTCATTATTATGTTTACAGGTTTTTACACTACCTGATACAAGAGAAAATTGCTATTCTGTCCAGACTCAAGGGCAAATGTGACAGAAAAGAACAACTTATGAAGAATGAGTTGCGTCAGGAGATAAAGGGTGGTTACGAAAACTTCAATGTAAGTACTGGCCTACAAACTGTTTAGTCTGTTCGTGTCTCACATCAGGGGTGGATCCAGAGGTGGGTCATAAGGGACACGACCCCTCTCAAGACGCTTCCAAAAAAAAAAAAAAAAAAAAAAAAAAAAAAAAAAAAAAAAAAAAAAAAAAAAAAAAAAAAAAAAAAAAAAAAAAAAAAAAAAAAAAAAAAAAAAAAAAAAAAAAAAAAAAAAAAAACTTAACAAAATAAATGCCACGTAAAATATTGAAAAATATGAGCCGTAGCTGCATGTGGTTTCATTACCATTTAACTCAAGACCCTTTCGACCTCCTGTTCCAAGCATTTGGAAATTAAATAAATAAATATTCTCTCTTAGAGTGGAACATACAATTACTGAGCAAGACTACCTTCCCTGTATCAATAATTTACACACCGTAAGTGAACTAGCAATGAAACACACTATCTCAACATATCTCAACATCCTTTCTTAACAATATATTGATACAAAGTAACATAAAATAATACAGAACTTACTATGGTCGTTGCCCTCTTTTTCCTAAAGTCCAATCATGATCCTTTAACTGGCAAAGTTACTTCGATTATTACAATCACACAATAGAGCAATTAACTGAATCATAGAAAAATTTAGTATTTAACGTGTTATAGTAGGACTAACAACAGTTCTTTGAAGAGATACAAACTTTCATAATGTCCAGTGATTTTAAAATTTAAATAATCACATCGGAAAGTCCATCTCTTCGCTTTCATGTTCGCTGTATTTATTTCTGTCTGTTTTATTATGTATTTATTAATTAAAACAAGTGTGCACAGTTATTTGGTGAATTATTATATTTCAAAAACAGTGTATAGCGCAAATCACATTATCACAAGATAATTTGTAGGCCCAGGCCTACTTTTAGCCTCGCATGGGAATAGGCTTACAAGTAAGTTTACATTTTTTTAAGCAAATTCAAGGATTTTTAAGAAACCGTAGGTCTGTTTATGAAATTATAATAGTTGTATTATGTTATAATCACATACCGTTTTTGTACGAGTCAATGTACACTTTTAATTTTACGTTTCTGTCCTCCCAGATTATTGCTGCAAGTCACTTTCGTATAGAAAAACAGGTCTGGACACTCGCCTATCTACCAATGTATTTTGCTTGACCTCCTTGTTGCATGGCTGTAGTTCGTCAAGTTACCGAGAATGTCGTACTTTTTGGCACTGTTGTTAGGGCAGTCAGACTCAAACTCCGCCCACTTTTTTTCCATTGTTAAATTTATAAAGTAAATAAAGATTGCTGGAGCCTTTTCTTAAATTTGTGAGCGAAGGAAGTATTTTATAAATTGATAAAAAAATATGTTTTAATAGATTGTTTATCTTAGTGGGGAGGAAGTGGGCGGAGTTTGAGTCCGGCCGCCCTAGCAGCAGCGCCAATACACACAACATTTCTGTTACTTGGTGAACTGCAGCCAAACAACAATGGGGTCAAGTTTACAGGCGAGTGTCCAGACCTGTTCTTCTACGGCCGTGCTGCAAGTCAATGGGCATGTAGGTAAGTTACCACTTGCTAGTAAATGAGAAATAACATTCCATAATCACTTACAAACACATTTAAATGGAGACATTGTTACATTATGCTCTGTAGTGGTTATCTGCTTAAAATTTTTTCCCCTAGTTGAGGTAACTGCGAGATGAATTTGAGGTTTTACCATACAGAACTAATCTAGGACAATTGGAGGAAAATTAATTTTTAAAATGAAAATAACTAGTGTAGCTTATGGATATTACGTTTGATTGGCTGGGCATTGCAATGTTTATGTACTGGTCATATGTTTGTGTGGATGTATTTTATTAGCCGAAAGTAAAAATTTGGTTTCCTTGATAATGATAGGCCTAAGCATTTTATTAATTTCTTGGAAATGTATGTTAATAACATATATCCATGCGAAAATCTTCACAACGTTTAAGGAGTGTTACAGTTCAATGAAACTAGTGCTATCAATCATCAAATTATATAGTTTGAGTTTTTTTTATATAGTTAACCATACTCCCATATGCACATAGGCCTACTTTGTTTTTCTGAAGCTTACATATGCCACCATTAATTGCCAGGTATTACTTTTGTTTTAGGGAAGTGTTTAATATGTCAACAATTTGTTACAACATGAATTAATAATTTACAAGTGTAGACTAATGAAGCAAGATTCTCGTATGGAGTCTTGCATTGTGTTGGCCTGACGAGAGAAGGTTCTTTGTAGGCCTACTCATTTTTAGACAGTGTTTCTGTTGATTTGTTGCATTTATTACAGAAGAAAATAGCAACCAACCCTGACCTACTGGAAATACTGCCTGGTATGATAATTGTGTGTGTTTATCATAAGAAATATGAAGCCAAATTATTCTCTCTTGTTAACAGTGACAATTGATTTAGCTTCATCATTGGTTAATATTCATTACTATCTATGACAAACGTATTTTAAAAACGTCTGCAGTTGCAGCATACTAAAAAAACAGTAATTTTTCTACTCCGAGTGTAAGTGTTAATTAATGAATAGAAACTAGTCAACCCATATAATCATATACGTTTTCCGGCGCCATTCGTGCAAAATCAGCTGTTACTACCCATGATTCAGTGCGCAAATGCTACTGGCCAAGCAGTCCATTGAGGAGCTTACCTTTAACACAATTCTAAATGACCACTATTTTATCTGTTTCACATCAGAACCTTTAAGCTTTGCAGGCACAACTCTTGACTCAAACACACACGACAGTTGAATCGCCCGACGGCCCAGCTGAACTCGCTGTCAATTTAATGAACCTAATTGACTCTGTCTCAGTATCATAATGTCTCCCCTATTGCCACGTGGACAATTTTCTTTATAAATCGACTTACCATCTAGATTTCTGAGAAGTCGCTCTGACTCTCCCAGAGGTTTCACCTTATGGTGAACTGCCCATTGAGGAACAGGCCAAGAAGGCACTGATTCCTGCCATTAGACCATCAGAATTGAAAACTGACAAATCCAAACATGAGTTGGTCTCTTCTCCGCAGCGGGAGAATTCACTGTTGTAGTCGCTTTGTGTACGCAACAACTCAATAGCGTTAAAACCTTGTGACACATTCAGTGTCATATGAGGTCAACACACCAAATACCTTTTATAACACATTGCTAGCTGCTGGTCGATGGTTAGGCAAGCAGATTTATCAAGCTTCTTACCTTCTAAAGTCTTCAGCAGATAAAGACCATTTATCTTGGGGGCAACAAAGTCTGGAGTACCCGTGATCTGAACCTCACTTTCCCAAAATACTTTGCACAATTCATCATCAAAGACGGCAACAAGCTTCCTTTCAGTTAATTTGGGATCTGACAGCAAGTTTGAAGTTAATTCTGGGACATGAAGCATATTGGAGATAGTTTTAACCTTACCATTTAGTAGAGCAACTTCAACATCACCCCTTCCAGAACAGCTGACTGATGTTTCATATGCCACATTTACTTTTGTTTCAAAACTTCCATCTAAGTTCTCAAATCTGTTGAACCTCGACATGTGAGTACTGGCTGACTGATGTTTCATATGCCACATTTACTTTTGTTTCAAAACTTCCATCTAAGTTCTCGAATCTGTTGAACCTCAACATGTGAGTACTGGCCCCAGAATCAATGACCCAGCAGTCCGAAGAACATGTGGAATCTTGTTCAACATTGAATGCACGTGCAAACAACACTGCTTCGTTACTGGATTGTCGCCTGAGCTCTATGTTTTTTAGTTCAGGGCAGTCAGCTACAAAATGACCCTCACCTTTACAGTAGAAACACGTTTTTGTTTTGCTTGGATTCCTTTTCCAGGTATTCTTGCGAGTGTCCTATCTTGACAAAAAGGCAGTATCGTTGCCCGATGACATCCTTTCCTCGAGTCGCAGTTCAACTGTAAATAGCCTTTCAGTTAAAGAGTTTTTATGGTGCGCTGTTCCTTTGGCATTGACTCCCAAGCATTTAGGAACTCAAAATATTGGGAAGGTAAGGTATTCAAGATTCTGTTGATGAAAAGGCTTTCCGGTAGTTTTACTCTGTCCTCCTCCCACGTTTCATCCTGAACTTCTAACCACAATTTTTAAAGACGGGATACATGTTTGGCAACTCCTTCTAATGGGTCCATAGACTTGGTACTAAAAAATTCATTGAAAAGTCTATCTTGCCTCTGTTCCGTCCTTTGCTCGTAGGCACCGAGCAACTTCGTCCAAATTTCCGCGCTTGATGCACACATGATAAGCTGTCGGACCGTCGATGTCATATTGCTGACAATGATTTGCTGAGCTTCAAATTCTGTCTTTTCTAACACCTGCATCCTCGTGTTATATTAAGTCCTTTGAACTCGCCTCCGTAGTTGGCTCCTTGGGATATTCCAGCTTTCCCTCGACGGCTGCCATGAATCCACTACACTTCAGTAGAATAGTTATTTGAAATTTCCAATCACTCAAGTTCGACTGGCCCTTCAATTTGTCAATATTCATTTTCGAAAGACATGATGGAAAACGTGACACTACGAACTTAACCTCAAATCCCGTTACTAATCACGAGATAGGTAATTGTACACTCTCGCACACACAGTCATGATTTACAACACAATACAATAATTTGATGCTGGGCCCATAACCTGTTGTAAAATGTAGGCAATAAGGTAGAATAATTAGCAACCCATAATGTCATCAACACCGCTTTATTGACCATGTGCGATCGGCCATCATGTTGCGAACTAACTAGAAACAAAACAGGAACAGCATAGATTACATAAATACAGAAATAGCCCCATATTCACATAGGCACTTGGAACAACCAACAAACGGAATTAACATTAGATTACACATGGTCAGGCTAAATAACCAACATAAACATCATGGCTGTAAGTAAAATTAACTAACTTCTAATTGGTATGTTGAAAAATAAGTTTGCCGATAGAGGACAGTTTTTATGAAGCTATTTTATCCACACAAAACTATGTATGTATGTACAGTACTAATATTGCGAGAAATATGTTTCAACTTAAATATGTACAGTATTTACCTTATAAAATGTATGTTTTTTTATTTTAATGCTGGGAGGAAAAGGTTAATTTAGATTAGGTTATATAGTAGGCCTGCTTATATATTTATTTATTTACTTAACATATGTGCAAATTGGATACCATTCTTGCTCAAACATGCTGTAAATTAACCTTAAAAAAATTTATCAAAATGAAATAAATAACAATATAAAAAATTTATCAAAATGAAATAAATAACAGTATATTACAAATCTTGGGCCAATCAGTGCAGGGTTTGTCTGGACTTAATCCGGATTAAGTGATACCTTATTCATAAACCAGAACTAACTTCAGACTAACATAGGCGGATTCAGTCTTGTACACTTGCCAGATGCTTTGTGCTTGTGCACTTTTGTGTTTTTAACCACACAAGCAAGCTTTCGCTAGCAAAAATAATTTGAGTTCTGATAATATTTACACAGAAATATTGTTCTATTTATGCCATATAGTGAATAAACTATGACAATATGACCACATTTTGTTTCAATGTGCCATTTTATCACATTACGCTGTAATTGATAATATGGTTAAGTTTTTCACTTCCTAATTATACATTTCCGCATAAAAACGTAGGAAATACATGTAGGAATATTTTTTAGAGGTTTGGCATTATTTGTTATTTACAAATAAAAATAAATTTAAAACAAAAAATTTTTTCCTCAGACAAGATTTGAACGATCAAACTAGAAATTACTAGGCCAAAACTTTACCTCTAAGCTACCAGAAATGCTTGTCAAGAAGTATGCAAATACATACATGTCATAATATTACTTAAGTCTTTAACTCAATTATAAATTTTATTTATACAATTTTGCCAATCTTCTAAAATCAGAAAAATTTTACTGTATATTGAAATGTCTTGCGCTGTATGTTACAATAAACACGCACTAAGAGTTTTTTTTCTTAAGTCTGAATTTGAACATCTAAAATGTAGATTATATCCTAAACCAGAACACACAACACAGACAATGACATACATTTTAATAATCCACCATGTTTATTTATGAATAGCCCACCATCAAACCTACCCTTGGTACGGACTAAAAATTGAACTGAACTAATGCAAGATGACCCTTGGACTAATGTTAGTTTGGGTCTATGAATCCAAAAATAATTAGAGAGCCCACGCTAGTCCAAATCAAAATCAACTTTGGATAAGGCCCTGAATTAAGTACTAAAATATTACTATCTTTTACATTTTACTACAAAGGTATGTCAGACGTCTGTTTGTGTTATCATACTGCTCAAAAACATATATGTTCCTTTCTATAAATATACCGTATACAGTATGAAGCATTATTCTCACCATCTGATTGTACAAAAATTTGCATCCAGAAATATATAGTTGAAAATATTTACAAGTCGACACAGTACCTTTATTTGTGATGCAGACATTCTCACTCGGTGTGTGGTCTCTTATCATTACTGGAATACCAAGACCAAGTATTGGTCTGCCTGCCTTGTTGTCCTTATCTTCCAGTTCGAAAGCAGTGCCATTGTCAATGTACAAAGTAGATAGCAGACTCAGTTGTAAACAACAGCATTAACACTCTGGATCTCATATTCTATTTCAGTTGGCAGGAACATAAAATACTTTGGATCACTGGAAATGCAGGTAGATTTCCCTGTTTAACTTCCAACAAAATATCAAAAAGCTCTATTGTCATTTTACTTTTAGTAACATAGACATACACAATTAAGAGTGCCTCAAAGCATGGCCATCTCATTCACATATTTGCCCCAGTTCACAAGTCTGTAGCAAACCCAGCTTGACTATCAATCCCTCAGGGCCACCAATGAAGTAGGCCGAGACGAAAATGTATAGGAGCTTGGCATCAGTCAGAGGTTTTAAAGATTATTTTAGTTATGTATTTTTATGGAAATCCACAAAAATTATCATAATTAATAATGCTGGATTTTAAGCAGAGTAGCGCATAATGTAAATCTAAACTAAATGGGAAGGAGGTGGATTTGGGTTGGTATTGGAAAAAGGGGGTGGGGAAGGGATGTGGGGGAAGAAATATTTACTTTCATAAGTGCACACAGAAATCTTGTCAACACCACGGGTAAAATTATCTTTCAAATGGAACATACCAGCAGCGGCTCACGTCTTTGTCTTCGCTTATCACCTGCTGCAATCTCTCCTCACAAACGCTTACATTCATCACACCACTGTACAGAGAGACTGCAGCAGTCTTATTGCCACTCCAAGAACCAAACACTAGTGCACAATCACAATTGCAATAAAACATAAAACCATACAATAATAGTCTAGACACTGAACTAGTGCTGGTTTCAGCTATACCTTGGTTGGTGCCAGGTAATTGAAAATAATTTAGGTTAAAGGCCACGTAGTCAGGACCTACAACCTATTCAGACCTACAAGGCTATTTCACTGTAATGTAAACACTTTTATAAGCCTTGATTATTTAATTTTTTTAGTCAAATTTTTTTATCTTTCTGTTACTTGATAGTGTAACGGACACAGGGTGTAAAATTTCACTGTTCTCAAAATCTGACATCTAAGGTCACAATAAAATATATTTTTTATTATTAACCTTGGCAAGACAAGTCTTTCAAAAATGTTCACTACAGTGTGATTAGTCTGTAATACTAAGTCCATTACTTGTCATGGGTATCAGAGGTCATCTACAAAAAAATTATGGAAGAAGCACCTGTATTTATGTGTGCATCCAGCATAACATCATACCATACTTAACATACTGTAAGAATATTTACTCAGTACACTTGAGCACATTGAAAGTCAAGGTTATTTCTTTTTGGGACTGAACTCGAAACAGAACTGTGGAAAAGGAGCTTATTTACCTCCAGCAATATTGTCTGACAAGTTTTTCCAGTTGTTGGTAAGCATATTTTGTGTGTTTCAGAATGTGCGTAAGGCATGTGAGGAAGTTATGCGTGTGGTGAATCAAATCAGCAATGCTACAAATGGACCACAGACCAAGGAGGACAGGAAAGACCAACAGAAAATGGAGAAGAGATATGCAGCTATGTCACGAGACATCCAGAGTCAACTTGAAAAAGCCAACGTTGCATTGAATGTAAGTCTTAGCTTGCAGTCCACTATACTACACATATTTTCATACACAAAAGTATACACGAGTCAGATTTATTTGCTTCTTAAAAATTTCCTACTTGAGGTGGTTTAATAATTTTACCACGTCTATGAATATAACAGTAATTTGACCCTTTTGATAACTATTTCTTGCTAAGAAGTTAAACATTTTCAGAAATTTGTTAACAGGGTTTAATTGTAACTTTGGCTTATTTTAAACATATTGATATTATAATGCTAATTAAGAGGGGATCTAGATGAAAGGGAGGAGAGATTGGACATAATTTAGCTAGGTTACATCTGTAAGAACTTTATACAGGCTACATGGTGATAATTGCGATGTGATCTGTGCTTCATTATGCAGACTCTCTTGCAGAGAGAGAAATTGTTTTGCAGGCCTCTGTAACACATTGATACAGGGACTGCTAAAGGCTCAAAAATTTCAAGACTTCTGGTTGTAAACCATCTAGAACGCATTTTCAGTAAAGCAGGTAGCTGCTCATTAGTGTTTTGGAGGCTAAAAATCAGCTATATTTCCACCTACAGACACAAATGCTCTGTTATCTGCTTTGTACAAGGAATTGAAACATAGGCCCTTACATATAATATATGATTTGTATTTTAAACATAACTGTTTATTTGGACAAATGCCATTGTGGACGAATGTTGCCGTATTGCAGAAACACCCACAATAAAACAAAAAACAAAGGAAGAAAAGACAGTAAGCTGTAGTCAACAGACATAAAACATACAGATAATTTCTGAAAGGAATGTAGTCATATCCCAGAAGACGACACAAGGACAAAAAACAGATATAAACAACACAAAATTAATTTCTAAGTGGAATAGTCGACTGGAGAAAGACACAAAAAGCAACAAAGACAGACAAAATGGGGTATGTGAAAAAGGCACCAAATGGATGAATGACAACACAAATAACGAGAGACGCATACGTATATGAACACAGCAAGACACAACAGACAAAAAATAGACGAAACAATAGTAGGCTTCTCAAGACAACAGATGCTTACGTTTCGGGAACCGTTATCTGTTTTCAGGAATTAATTTTGTGTTGTTTATATGCATCTGCATTTTGTCTTTGTGTCGTCTTCTGGGATATGACTACGGTAAATTCCTCTCGGGAATTGTCTGTATGTTTTATGTGTGTTAACTACAGCTTTAATGGCTTTTCTTCCTATGTTTTTATTGTTTTCGAGTGTTTCTGCAATACAGCAACATTCACCCGCAATGGCACACGTCCCAAAAATCTGTTATGTTTACAATACGAACCCATTGCAAGAGTCGTTCGAAGATCACATCACTTGTATTTGTCGATCCCATGCGAGATAAAGTGGTAATTTATAAAAAAGGGTGGGTCATTTCTCAACTAAGGGTAGACTACGTGTCGTTCACACTATGTATCTGATAATACTTTTCATACATTAATTGTGAAAGATGTCTATTGTCAGCAGATGTGTGTTGGTTGGTAAGTAGAAAGATAAGTTTTAACGTATTTGTCAACAGTCTCTCACATGTAGCCAGTGATTCGGAGAACCAAGACTGTATTAAAACAATCCTTGCAGTTGCTTGGAATAATTTTGGAACTAGCCACGAAAAGGAAGTGATCGATGGCAACGTTAGGAGTTAAACTTGGGTTGTTCCAAATGTAAGTCCAGTGTTCTGCTACTGTGCCACCTTGCTAAAGATTCTGACTTGCTGCTGGTAAACTGTATTTTAAAGCTGCGTGGTCTCGCAAGGCCAGGAAGACAGGACGGTAGGACCTGGAAGAGTTGTATCAGATTAAAACAACAGGATACCTCGTAAAAAAGAATGTATGCAGTATGTTAACTTGTTTCTTTGCTACTAAAACCCACAAGACCAAAAAATTTACATCTTTTATATTTTACAGTAACTGTGAATTTTTTTATCGCTCCTGTAAAGTCATTAAAATGCTGATATGAGGTCTTCATTCCTAAGTGAAATGTTTCTCACTTACCAGTATGGACATTCCTTAGGGCTACATGGATTGTTCTTTATCAGTTCACGCACACACAGGATGAGGAATTAACTTTGTAACCAGGTCCGAAGACAGGAGGTAGTAATAGGACTAATAAACCCTATACTGTATGTATATGAGACAACAACCTAACTACTGTACTGTAGTATGTATGTTGAACCAGATCTGCCGAGACATGTTACGTGTACCAGGTAACTGAATGTTTCCCTAATGCATACTGTTGTCACTGTGCAGTTTGAGACAATGCGGTCACGGAAGCTGTGCAAAATGATAGAGGCAGAGAGGAATAAGATGCAGCAAATGGATAAAACATTCAAAGACAGTATGAAGACGAAGAAGGCACACAAGACGGCCCTGGAGGAGGAGATCAGGTGGCTGGCTCGTGAGATAGATGCCCACAGTCAGAAGATTGTCGACCTCAACACTTACTTGTAGTCCACTGCTTCAGACACCCAAAATTGTTAAGTGTCTAAGAAAATTTCTAAGTACCTGTTCAAACCTGTAATAAATTTTTGTGCATGTCATTATTATATATGGTTCAGTCAAACTTTGTATGTGTTTTATGTATGTCTTAGTAGTTGTAGTATTAGCAAAATAGTTGTCATTTGACATCTTTTTCCAATGTGGGAAAATAGTGTAGACACTCACGGTGGAGGGAAAGATGATGTGATGGTTGGGATGGCGGTTGTGGGGTGAAAAAATTGTTGTGTAGGGCATGGTAGTAGTAAGAGTTGCAAAAATATGTAACTAAGACCTTCCTCCCTCCTTTTTTCCTGACAGATGTACAGTAGTTCCAAAGCAGATACCTTTTTTATTTAAACTCAAATCTGCTGCTGGTGTAACATAAAAAAAAAGTAAGGTTTAGAGTATCATTCATATTTTATTGCTCATTGATTATGCACTAATTATTTTAACATTAATACCCCATTGCTCCAAAAATAAACTGCTCTTTATTAATGACCCCACCATTAAAATTTACTATGAGAAACAAAAAAGATAAATTTGAATACATATGCAACAGCATAAAATGTTTTTGCAGTTTAAAAATGTGTGGCAAGAGAAAATTACATTTTGTATCACTTTTATTTACATGAACACTGAAATGTGGGGTGAACCTATACTCATATAATGTATTTTCCTGCCATATCAGCGTACCTACATTTCGTTGTCAAATGAAAATAGGAGATTGTTTCTCTACATCATGGAAACATCTTTTACTTTGCATCCTTTAAATTTCATGTGCATGTGTGTGACAGCTCTATCTTATCTGCCAGGCACCATTTTCACACATGTGCAAATATCTGTGTGTGCGTGTGTGTGAATTCCTTATACAGTATAACTTAAAAGAACCTCACTGTTTCTGCGAAAAAATTGTTGCAATAGAAGTGACGATGTACTAGGTATTTTGAAACTGTGACCGATTTTACTAAAACGTTTTCTCAATAATTCCAAGTTCATTAGTCTCTTTCATAAAAATTACTATAGTTAATGCTAAAATTGATTTTGATATGTACTTACTCCGAAAAAAAATTACACCCTATGAGAACACATTCACATTATTAAAACTGTGTAAAATTAGTAAAATACACCAAGCTTTTTACAAGGATTTTATTGAAATATCAAAAAATTGTTAAAAGAGAAAGAAAAAAGGCAGAAGGTTACTAGAAGTTACTAAGAGCCGGTTGCACTATTGATGATCTCAAGATCAACAGTCTTTTCTGTTGCTGCTGTTCTGTGGGTTACGCCTTGAACTATGGTCAATTAGGACTTTCTTTAAAATCTGAAATAGTTTGTGATAGTGCTGCTTTTGTTTGAAAATAAATATTAATTTTTTTGAAAATCTAATGAGTTTACATTTTGACTTTTGAAGATGATAATTTTCCTTAAATAAAATAAGTACTAAGTACTATCATAAACTACAGTATTTGATATAATAATGTTCATTACTAGGTATTTGCGATACTCTTCTTACAGGAAACATGTCAAATTTAGATGACAAAAAAAAATCACTTTACCAAAATAAATTAAATTTCAAAAGGCACCGAAACAATTCTGGAGCTATGTCAAAACAGTGAGAAATGATTACAGCTCCAATATTGCTCTCAAAATTAATATCCCTGAAGATTTAGCTAATAAATTGTTTTTCAAAAAATCTTCATGTCACCAATCAAACAAATTCTGTACAATCCTTAGTGCCAAATTATGTAATAATTCCTAATACTGTTCTATGGAGTGTTAAAAAACTTAAATCATCCTTTTCTGAAAGCCCAGTGCACCTAAAGTTGTTGAAAGTTGTACAAATATTTTTGCACTCTTCTTTCTCATACTTTTAATGTATGTCTATGAAATAGGTCCTTTCCTAAACTTTGGAAGAAAGCTGCAGTTATTCCTTTTTTTAAAAAAAGAGAACACAATTGATAATTTTAGGCCATCTTCTCTTTTATGTTCCTTTTCAAAGGTTTTTGAAAAAAATATTCATAACCATGTATGTAATATATCAGTACAGTATTATGATAAAATGTTCACTTTGCAACATGGCTTTGTTCCAAAGAAAACAACTGTCATTATTATTATTATTATTAGAATTTTATAACTCCAGAGGTCAGGTTGATGCCATCTATTTCAACTATTCTAATACATTCAATTCCGTAGACCATAATATTTTAATTACTAATAAATTATCTGTTGTGGGTGTCAACAAACACATTATACATTTTTTTAAAAATTACTTAATGGTAAGTAGCTTCCAAGTTAAAGTTTTAAATAGGCTATCATTACAAAATACTATATGTAATTGAAAGTAGACTAAAAATGTTTAGGAAGGGAAGTTCTACATTAAGAATAGACATAAGGCACTGAACAAATGCCAAATCTACCTAATGCAGTATGTATAACCTTGTAACAGTGATAACTATTTTTAAACTTCCTAAGGAACATAGAAAACTGTAAAATGCTGGGAAGTGTAAAGCGAAGGAGTTGTGACCATTCATCCTCTTGTCTTAAGAGAGTTTGCAGTGAGGTATCACACTGTGTGCATTGTAGATGTTCAATCAATGGCCACCAAACCAATACCAAACAAGCCAAAGTGCTAACTGACAGAAAGAATGGGGTGGGAGTGGGGATACTGAGCTATTCTTAAATCATTAATACTTCACCATGATAATTTAAAAAATTTTTAAACTGTTAGGTCCCTTTCACTACACAATATATTTATGCTTATTTCATGCCACAGCTCTTGTGTAGCACTGCACAACACTTGCAGCTTGTTATTAATGTTCATTAACACCCACATGATTAGGATATTCCACTGATAATCAGGAATTTCTTAGACAGTGATTTTGATAGATAATCTGCTCATAGATAATTGAGAATTAACAGTAGATATTCATTAACTTAATTTTTACACTCCTCAACTTTACAGTTAAAACAAGTATCCTCACAATTTACTGCAAAAATAGTTTTATTTCCCATTTAATTACACAATGATTTAAAATGCAAGATCTTTTCAGTCTGAGTATATTTGAGCAAAAAATGCTGTGCGTTACTTCCGTGCATACTGCAGCGACTGCAGGTCACACTTTCATCACAAACTTATTCCACAACAATAATTTTACTTTAATGTAAAATGTCCCATTAAAATATCAAACAACATATTTGCACTTAAAACATGGCAACGTCAAATGTGTTATTCACACCACTCACACAAACCATTTAAACTAAAATTTTTGTCAATTGTAGAAATATACTCACTACCCGACAACCACACTGCAACTACTCATACGCACTAACGTACCTTTGTACATCCTAGCTCTGTGAAACACTACCCCTCAAAGTGTCCTAATCCAGGAAGTACAATACTATCCACATAATCCTAAGTCACTGTGTAAAATGCTATCCCTCACCCAAATAAACATTTTCACTTTTCTGACAGCCTCTCTGTTCTTGTCTAAATTTGAAAAATTACACAAAGCATTCAAAAACATGTAACATTTAAACTTCTGTAATAAAAACAAGTAATGTAAAAATCTAGAGGGAATGAGCCTGTGATTCCACAACACATCAATGCAATAGTTCTTCTACAGCCTTTACAATGGCTGAAGCACTGATGCCAAACATTTCAAGAAGTGCAGCAGTTGGCCCTGAGCGAGCAATTTCCTTCACTGCCAATTTCTTTACAACTATGTTCTTCTCCAGAGCCACTGCAGACAGCACAGCCTCTCCCAAGCCACCTGTGAAGACAACAGTTGCAGTCAACACATAGCAAACTGAAGCAACACACTACCTACAAAGAACCATTCACATGACATAATATATGATACACACAAAACTTGTGAAAGATGAGAAGATCTTGTGTAAAACAGATCACTAAAGTACTTCTACTTGATATATACAGCAAAGAAAAGACAGTCACCTTCAGGATAATGGTCTTCAACAGTGACTATCTTATGACCTGCTTCCTTGGCATTCTTAATAATACCAGCAGCATCCAGGGGCTTGATTGTGAACGGGTCCAACACCCTAGCATGAATACCCTTTCCTGCAAGCAGCTTACTGGCAGATACTGCTTCGTGCAGGGTTACACCACCTCCAATAATCAATACTTTGTCATCTGCAGAATGTTTGACCACTTTAGCCTTGCCAATCTGCAATCAA
This sequence comes from Medauroidea extradentata, assembly GCA_003012365.1. Lineage (NCBI taxonomy): Eukaryota > Metazoa > Arthropoda > Insecta > Phasmatodea > Phasmatidae > Medauroidea > Medauroidea extradentata. The sequence continues at coordinate 36,268 of PNEQ01006953.1, forward strand.
AACAATGGCTAGTATCAGGAATTTTGCACACATGGAAAAAAAAAATTGTCCACTCTCTGGTAGTATCCCACCACACCTACAAAATTGTCACAACACTTACCAGCAATAAGATCAAAGATTAAAAACAGTGTTTACCCATGTACCACAAGCACATTTTTTCTCAAAAACAAAACTGAAAAGTCGGGGTGCGTTCATACATGAAAATCAAGGTTTTTTTATTTATAAATAAGGCTTGGAAAAGTTGGGTTTATTATATGACAGACTGCTGGAAGGATTTATCAAAACAGAAGAGAACTATAACTATCAAACTCTTTAATGTCAGATTGTACGTAAGCAGTAAACGTGCAACACTGACATGACAGTCAGTCAAAGCAATAGCCGTGCATAAAACTTGTGGAGGCTGCCAGCCAGCCAGGACAAGCCGAGCTTGCGCTGTGCCGGACCGTACTGAACAGAGCCAAGTGAGCATCTAGATCCTTTGTCTAACTTGCTCGGTCCGAAGAGGGAGCATTTATCATGCACACGCAGCACGGCATGTGGCGCCCGCAGAGAACCAAGACTGAAATAGTGTTTCATTGCCCCACCAAAATGAGCAACAGTACAGCCCACTCTTTAATACAGATAACTGCAGTATATGCTGTTGTTGCAGCTGAGTTTTGCATGCAGTGCAGCACACGCCAGCTACTGTGTACCTATTTTCCAACACTTCAAGCAGTGCAGAGCACTATTTATATTTTTGAGGCGTGATTTATATAAGTCGTCAATATATTTAATTCAATTACTGTAATATTTTATATTATTAAATTACGTTTTTGAACTAAAGGCAACTATACTATAACTAACTATAATGAGGAGAAAAAACTCTTTTGAGTATACTGCGGGTTATACGTACATGAGTAAATATGGTACATACTATTTTCTATTAACAAGAAATATGCTACTCAAACCTTAGCAGCAAATGAACAATATAATGAAAGTGCTTAAAATTTTTTTGACACTGTCAAGTTTGAAGTAAAAAACTAAACTTTTTAATAAATGTCAATATATCCCCAAACAGCATTAAGATTTTGATGAGGGTGTACTAGAACTGCGGTAGACCACCCTAGGTCTCAAAATAAGGTAATTGAGAAAGTCCTAACGAACTCACTCCCTGCCAGAGGTTTACCAACTACACTCCCTCCACCATCAAAACTCAAAAGAGTGCCTTGACTCATGCCCCAGTGAATCAACCTACACCTGCAAATTAATTTATAATAATTATAATACATGGACATTATAAGGATACCGTATACAGTTGACAAAAGTCCTAATTTTTCACCTGAAATTTTTGTTCACTTGTTTTATGAGTATACAGTATTTAAATTTCACTTTAAGAATTAGAAATAAATACACATTACAATTCTTTAGGTTTCGATTGAAAAAAAAAATTGAAGCAAAATTATTGGAATCACCCAGCCTTACAAGTTAACATTAAACATATAATCAGGAGAGTACCGAAACCATAGTAATATAGACATTTACTTTCCAAATACTGAAAACACAAAGTGGTTACCTCAAACACTTCAGAGTTCTTGTAAAGGATGGCAGTGTTAGGTCTGGAGGTACGGATGTAGCAAATGCCCTTTGTATTGGCTGCAAGTTCCACCGCTCTCTCACAACTAACTGCATCACTGGGATAAAACACAGTCGCACCTGCAACGAGTTACCATACTAAAAACATACACCAATATATTATTTAGTAACTACATTGCCTACTATAAGTATTTGCCTACCAAGATTCTAATCACTTTAGAGCAATTCATGCAATGGGAGAATATACTGTATTATAAACTGGACTACCTTAATAAACATATGTCTTTGCAAACGAATGTTGCTGAGTCGCATGAAACCCACAAAAAGCAATGAGAAAGGCCAGTTCAACAAATGTAACACAGATACAGGGAATGAATACTGTACAGTTAAATCTCTATCCATCATTTATCGGTGGACAAATGAGAAAAAAATGCACATGGAACAACAATGGATGTGGGCTGTCGCTGAACACAGATAAATAGCATTAAAAACCTAAAATTTTATGTACATTTTTAAGAATAACAAATCAATAAAACATCAGTTTCAATCCAAGACATTTTTAAGCACGCACTCATTTTTCACATAAATTTTTTTACTTCTTAAGTTATTTCGAGTCTTTCATAGAATGTCCTTATTTGTTTTGTTTGCCAAGCTGTATTATGTGGCATATAACGGTGATTAAAAATATAACAAATTTATCACAAATCATTATCGTAGCATCTAAAATTGCATAAATAAAACAAGTTCAACTCCCAAGAACATATGCCAAGTCACAAAAGTATGAATACATGGTCACTGCTTCAAACATACTGTCCATACATTAATCAACAAATTTAACTGCCGCAAACAAACAGCCTACTGCATTTTGTAAAGTTGCTGTGGAAGATAAAACATAGGAATGTTGTAACTTTAGTTTGTTCCACAATTTTGTGCTCAATTTTTCATTAAATGGTGATGACAAAGCAACAAATAGGTGAATTTATATCTCTGAAAATATGATAGGTAATATCTTTGTAGTGTTGCAAAAATTTTAAAAATACTATACCGTAGTTTGTTTTGTCAGAATCAAGTTTTTGTGGTGTGTTAACTCATAACAGTCATAACAGACGGTGAGTGTTGAACCAAGTGTCAACATGCAATACATAGAAAGCTGCAACACAATCTGTTCTTAATAGGGTATTACAAACAGCTGCAGAAATTTACAAATGATTGTGGCCTCACACAAGGAACCTAGCATTATACATACTAACTTTAGATTGATATTGCACAGAGCCTATGGAAATGTGGAACCCTTTTCTTTTGCTGCTTGGCAGTACACATAGTAAGGGGTTGGAGTTTTGAGGGCAGAGGGGATGGGTGTTTTTTTGCTAAAATACATTGCTACAATGCATCAAAACAATGTGCCCTACAATACTGCAAGTAGATTAATGTAGCCTGTGTGCTGATAATAGCAAAACACACGTGTACACAGCATGGGCGCAACTAGGAAGGGGGGGGGGGGCACTAGGGCATTTCCCCCTCCCCCCCCCAAAAAAAAAAACCAACCAAGGTCTTAAAAATTACAATTAATTTAATATTTAGTGATATTGTTACCAGTAGAATATTCAATGTTTTGCTATGAAAACTGCTAAAATAGCACTATTTTGCACCTTGAAATCCGAAATTTTTCTGACGTCATTCTCAGGCACTGTAAGGCCTAACCCCCATTCTGCAAGAGCAATTATATGAGGTCAATATTGGACACTACGAGGCTTAGTAAAATCAGGGTTTGTATTCCCAATCAAAATTTATCAGCTAAGGGAAGGACAAGTTGCCTCGAGATCAATTTCCCTCCAAACAAGAAACTTATAAATATAAAAATGTGGTTACCTGGTACAGTACGGAAAAGAGCTATGTCTTCCAGCCCCATTTGGCTAGGGCCATCTTCACCGATACTGATGCCACAATGAGAACCAACAAAGTTTACATTTGTCTGTGATATTGCACCCATTCTGATCTACAAAGAAACAAAAAACAATACCATCACATGATGCTGCTATTCCTTCTCCTCTTTTAAGAACTGGATGGTGTTGTGCATCAAATGACTATGTGCCTATTTTTAATTTGCAGTAAAACATGCTTAAAAGTTTAAAAATCTGTAACAGTCTTATAAAATGCATTTTTTTCTACAAAGGCAATATTTATAACAGAATATAGGCAAAAATACTTTTTGAAAGACTTATGTCATTTTACACACAACTACGAAACTCATTACTAATGCATAGCCGCAAACTTTTTCAAATGAGAGTTAACATAAAAACTTTCAGGACAGCAGTTAAGATAAACGTTTTTGTCGGAATTGCTTATTAAAAACAACCACACCATGTCCGGGACTTGAACCCAGGACCCTTCACACAGAGAACCGGAGCTCCAGCCCACTGCGCTACGGAGGTCGGCGTGATGCAGGCAGGCGAGTGGCTGAGCAGTAGAGTGCCGGTATGCTGTGACTATCCTGCTCTAACCGATAAGGGTCGTGCAGTTATGTAATCGCCCTTCCAGTCGGCCTTCCCTACAAGAACAGGTAAATTCCCGCGTGCTAAGACCTGTGTATCTCTCGCGTAATGAAGCAGTCTGTCGGATATTGGGCGATGAAGAAACTGCGTAGCTTGCTCACACACGTGTGTAAATTTGAGTTGCTTTTGTGTTGTGTTGCACGATGGCTACTAAAAGGACAAGTGTAAGTTCTGGTTCTAGTGAAAAAAAAAAAAGATTGTGTTGTCTATCAAAAACAAAGTTGACATTTTAATAAAACTTGACAGTAGTGTTTCTGTGAAATTGCTGTGTTTGTGTTATGGCATAGGCAGTTCTACAGTGTATGACATTAAAAAACAAAAACCGAGCTCTGCAAGTTTTACACCGATAGCCAATCAAATCCATCGAAAAACGTAAAACAACTCAGTTAAGTAAAAATGCGGAGTTACCGTAGACAACGTTATTGATAGAGTGGTTCTGGCAACGTCGTAGTGAAGGTGTCAGCATATCCGGTGCGCTGTTAATTGAACAAGCTAAAATTGTTTCACAATGAACTCAACCTGCTGTTTAAGTGCGACTATTCTCAAGGGTGGCTGTACAGGTTCCAACATCATGGCATTTCAGCTTACAAGCTAAAGGGGAGAAAAGCTTTCTACCGATGTAGAAGCTGCTGAAAAGTTCGTTAGTGAGTTTGAGAAATTGGTTTCACCTGAACAAATATACAATGCAGACGAAACTGCATTGTATTGGCGCTGCATGCCTCGATCTAGTCTGTGTACAGGCGATGAACCACAGTGGACTGAAAGATAATAAAGATAGTCTTACTGTGCTTGGGTGTTCCAACGCGGCCGGAACACACAAAGTGAAGTTATTAGTCATTGGTAAAAGTCTTCGTCCACGAGCACTTAAGGATGTTAAGGTCATGCCAGTTGTGTAGCAAGCAAGCAAAAAAGCCTGGATCACCTCAGACCTAATAAGTGAATGGTTCAATAGTTTTGTCAGACAGTCTCGTAAACACTGCAACGACATTGGTTTGGGACCTAAATGCAAAATTATACTTCTCCTTGACAATTGCTCAGCGCATCCTCTAGCTGAGAAACTCGACAAAGAAAATGTCTGTTATTTTCTTACCACCAAATTGTACTGCACTGTTTCAGCCACAAGATCAAGCATCTTACGATTGTTGAAATGTCAGTATCGTAAGGAGTTTATGCAGTTTTACTTGTCAAGTTTAAATCATGGAAAAACCGTAGCTGAGATAAAGAAAGAATATAATCTATGTGATGTGATTTGGGCACTTGCTAGAGCTTGGGACAGCATACCAAACTCAGTTTTGCATGAGGCTTGGCATAAACTGTGGCCAAACTTAGCATTTGCAGACGTGACCAACGACGAAGAAAGTGAAATTGATGATTTCAAAGGCTTTGAAACAACAACAACAACAGTGAGCACACTGTTGCAGTATGCCAAAAATATTACCAACCATGAAGTTTATGAACTAGGCCTACGTGATGAAAATGTTAAGGAATGGCTACAAGTTGACATTGATGTCCCCGTTGTTTATCACTTCAATGACCACAAAATAATTGAATCTGTCATATGCGTGACAAACAAAGAAGATGATGACAGTGTGAGTGATGACGACGAAAAACATGCCGCGAAAATCACGCAAGATGAGTGTCTTTATCATGTAGAGCATTTAATAACTGGTTTACAGCAGCGAAGCTAAACAAATCATGTCCTTGTACATGATTCAGAAGCAGTTAATAAACCAGAGGCCAAGACATTCACAAAATTGCCAGCCTCTACAAGTACACACACTGAAGCAAGTGATGCAACACCCGGCACAAGCGGTACGGCAACATCGAGCACGAGCGGCATGACAACTCCCAGCACGAGCTATTTGCAAACTTTAGTATACTCGGAATGCTGACTGTTTGCGTGTTACATACATACCTATTGCTCTGTAAATATTTCATAAGTAACTTAGTGTACGTAACTTATAAATCGTACATTATTAGGGGTGAGCAGTTAGTGGAAATAACTTAACATGTGTAAAGTCTACAGATAAGTAGCTATTAGTGGACTAAACAAGGAAACTGCTGTTGCTATGCGTGGCCAGTCACAGCTGGTCGAGTCAGGTTATCAGTACGTAGTAGGTAGTAATTATGTTGATATTTTTATGTGTGTCGAAACTGTTTTTCACTGTATTTTAGCAATAATCTAATAGCACTTGAACTGATACTATTTTTGGTAATTAGTGTATTTGTCTTATTTTATTTGTTTAATTTTTTCCTTCAGTTATCCGGAAAATTAAGATATTCAGCACACATCATCCCCCGAACGTGCCGGATAAGCGGTGGAGAAGTGCATTTGGTTATTTACTGTAAAGCTTAATGCAATCAATATTCTTCAAATAATCAAAACTTGATCATTTAAAACCTGTGCATGACAGTTTTAAAATTTCTCTGCACTGCTTGATCAGGAGACTGATTGATGGGCAACAACTCACATTTGAAATGGTAGAAAACTTTCTCTAAGCTAAAAATTTTGAGATACAGTACCACCATAATCACATACAGTACTAGTATACATCACGTGCATGTAAACACGTAGACACCAATTTTTTTTAAATACTGTACTTAAAAAAAAAAAAAAACATACAAACAAACATTCTCCTGTGTATTTTGTGCTGTGCTATTTAGGTAGTTGGGCCCTCTTAAATTGCAACATGTAAACATAATGCGTTTGTGCTCCTATGTTCCATATATTAGTTAAAAAAAAAAAAAAAACTACAATGAACTTTTTAACTTCATCACGTAAAATTTGTTTACTTCCTGTCTACTAGCTCAATTGGCTTATAGGACCTGCTTATACCAAATTTTTTTACAGCCTTCACTAAGGTTCTCTCCCACCAACAAAAAAGATGACGCACTCGGCAGTGTGGCAATAAAAAATAATAATAATAAAAATAATAACAATAGTAATAATGACGACGATAACAGCTGTTAAAATGATACACTACGTCTATGCAATATGTTACTACCTACAACTTTAAAAGTTTACATAGAAAACATCAAAATGCATAATAGTCTTTCAAATTTCTGTTACACACTCATAAAAAGTAATACTGTACACTAATAGTATTATGTTCTTTCAGAGTTTCGATAAAGGCTCCACATCAGTCACCATTTTCAATTATTATATTTTTCCCTTTTATTGCATTCTTAGAAGAAAAATTGTAAATTTTCTGTTATACAGTGAATTCTATATATTTTGCGTTACAGTGCAAGCATTACAGTGGACTTTTAACCAATATGTATTTAGGCCACTATTAGTCTGCAATCTAAGAATATACTACCTATAATTGCTGTACTGATTGCAGCCTACATGGTTAAAAGTTAAACTGTGATACTTATACTGTAGCACACGGCAAACAGAATTCACCTTGTAATAGCAAATTTCACATTTTTCTTCTCAGAATTTCGAAGCAGGAAAAAATATATGGAAAAAAACCAACAATGACACTGACGCAAAACATTTTTTTTAGAATAATAAAAATATTGTATTGGAACCATTATCACTCACTTAGTGAAAACAATAGTTAGTGCTATTTTATGCACCAAAAAATTGCCAGAAAAAACTATTTCTCAACAGTCTAAAAATGCAAAATTTATAAATCACTCGAACTACTGAAGGCGCTATTATCAGTTTGGTTGGTCCAGTGGATTCTCTATGTATTGAAACCTAGTGTGTTGAAATATCTGCATCCATGAAACACATTCTGGGGCCCATTTCTTTATTTTACAGCATTTTAAGACCACATCCATCGAAATCCCTCACGTACTGAAATTTTTTGTCAGTCTCATGAGAAACAATGGATAGAGAATCCACTGTACTTACTGTCATAAAGAAATGAAAAATTTTAAAACATAATACTTATGTAACAGTAAAGATTTTCTTATAAAAAAACTGAAAGATAGGTAACAACTTAAAAGAAAAAGTTCAGCAACAATTTTCCCACCGCACCCTAGTTTGCTCCCTGGCCGCTAGGGTAGCCAACCACACTTTTACCAACGCCAAATACTGATATGAAAGTTTCCACAGAAACAATATGAACTGTAAAACTGAACTAAAAAGTTGTACCTGATCGAATGCTCGAGTGAAAAATGCAGCAAATGTAGATACAAAAGCAACAGTTCGATCACGACACGCAGCTCCCATTGCAACACCAACAAGATTCTGCTCTGCAATGAAGCATTCAATATAGTTGTCTGGAGACACCTATAAAAAACAGGGAGAGAACATTATACAAAATCAATGAGATAAATTATTCAGGAAATTAAAAGCTATTACCATTCACCAAAGTGGTTAAGCTTGAATTTTACACAAATACAGTACTGTATTTAACAAACGATACAGTTTTTAGTCTCTCACAAAGTTACATATAGTATTTAAGAATACATTTATCATAATAAATAGTATTTCTCACTTCATTAAAAACTGTCAACACTTCAAACTAGCAAACTCAAACTTACATATTCTGTAGATGTCACTTTAAAGGACGGATAGTTAAGTTCATGCTACAGGGGTTAGAATATTACATTATATTACTGGTATCAGTTGAACATTAGCAAAAAATATTTTGAAAGTTTTTGTTGTGTGTGCAAATATTTGTTCATTATTGCACTCAGTGGTATTTACCCGATTAATCTTTCAGATTCAATGAAACATGAAAGCTGTCACTTTCAAGTCAGAAATTAGTGTATCAAGGTTTATTACAATAATTATGACACTTATCAAGTTTCTACAGTGCTGCGAGATTAAATTATGTTATGAAAAGAGGAATACCGTAATTTTAATGAACTGAAAGCTATGATTACAATTTACATTTATTTTGCACAGATTTATCCATACAGTTAATAAATGCTAATCACGAAGACACAAACATTTTGTATACAGTGCTAGAAAGTAGAGTTAATAATTTGTCAAATGCCCAAGAAAATAAATATAACCATAACCATTTAAAGTGTTTGACAACAAATACAAAACAGCTTAAACTTATTAATACATAGATATAAAGATCTCAAAAAATTTAGTTGCCATATTATAACATAAATGACTTTATTTGGTAAGACAGATTTTGCATGTGTCTACTTACTTGTTTAGCAACTGAAAACTGACTTCTATATCCTTACAATTGGTTGTGTATGGTGTTATGCTCAATTTTGTCATCAAAACAATGTCATACTCTTGTAGAGTACCATTTTATTAAGAACCTGACTGTCTGTCAAAATAAATAATTTTCAGGAACTGCCAATATATTTTTTCCTACGCAAATCAAGAGAAAATAGACTTGAGACCTACAAAATGTGGCAAGTTGACCATTTATTTTTTTCGTGAAGGTGGGGAGTTGAAAATGCCTTCCCAGAATGTAATTTTTTATTGTAATGTATCATCCTATCATAATCAATCTACGTTGAACTAACAAACATGTAATTTTCATGCCAGTTACAAATGAGTTCGTACTTTATTAGGACATTGGTACATGAAAACCCAATAATTGTTTAATTGCAAATGGTACCTAGTTATATGCTTGAAGTTACATGTCCTGGCAACAAAATTGTTAGCTGCAACTACAATCATTAATCATTTGTGAGGATTATTGAAGTTCATGCAGACTTCCTGAAAATGCCTACTACAGAACACATGTTTATATCATAATCAATGAGAGAGAGAATGAAAACAAAAATTTTACTTTATGTTTTGAGGTACTAATATTATTTATTTAACCTAGCAATACTGCAGTTGTCTTGAGTGACGCAATATTCATGGACTAAATTTTTCATTTTTGTGTCAATTTTTATTCTAGACCTTGGAAGTTAGGAGTTTGGGAACCTAATTTTGTGTATAATGAAATATGCACACTTGGGGGGAACACATCTAGTGATTAGCAGTACAATTTACCTAGTAAAAATTGTGAATAAATACATAATGTATAGTAAATTTGCACTTTTTATTATTATAAAAACTATCAATGCAGTAGTTTTTAGAGTTCCGTTTAGCTTGATGGTTTTATTTCCGGCTTCTGCAAGTCTTATTGTAAAAAATCTAATTTTTTTGTGTTGCTGACAGACATTTTTAAATATTTGTGAGGTAGAAAGTTATTTACAATAACGACAGAACAGTTTCGGATTTCCGCTACCGTTTATTACCATTGCAGAATTTACAAACTTCGTTTTTGTTTTGCAATGTGGTAAATACTCTACGTTTAGTTGGGAGAGTCCACAAGCAAGACAAACACACAAGATGGCAAACTTTTAAACTAGTAGTGCTATGATGCTGCAGAATATTTGGTACTGACTATAATTTATTATTTTGGCAACATTTGTTCTAGTGTCTTACTTCATACTAGAACGTACAGTAAAACCTCTTTATAACGACCCATTTTATACCGACCACCTGTCTATAACGACCCGTTTTTGGGAAACCGTGATTTTTAAATTTTTTTTATTTCAAATTTCAAGGAAATCGGCAAAAAAATAGGTTTTTGTGCACCGTGTTGCGTTTCTAGTGGCGAGAACTGTACTGCACGTGGCAAGCGGTGACTCATCCTTCCTCTCTCCAGCGGTAACTGTACTTTTATCTTCCTTTCCCCTCACGCGTATACCCGGCGCGCTCGGCATTCTCCACCTTTGTTCACGTGCCACTGCCAGCCAGTGTTCTCTCGGTCGCTGTTAGATACGCAACACGCTCTGTGTTTGCTCTATTATAACAACTTTATTGCGCGACTTTTGGATTTCTCTTGGTTTTTTACAATTTATGACGACTTATTACGCTTATTTTCACGATTTCAATTTGTAATTTATTTGGTTTGAGTTTGTAAACGAATATTGACCCACGCAGTTCTTTTGGCTTTCAATTTGGTTACGATTATTAGGTTTGATTTTGTAAACTATTGTTGACGACCCATACATTTTTTAAAACTTCATACGGACTTTCGATATTTCCATAATGAGTGGAAAGCGTGTCAGCTTGTCGTTTCTGAAGAAGTACGAAATAATCAAGGAAGTGGAATTGACACAGAAGCCGAAGTCAGAGATTGCGCGGGAATTCGGCATCCCGAAATCAACATTGTTTACAATCTTAAAAATTATGGACGAGATCGTAAATGCAGTGCAGAAGGAAGGACGCAATGCAAACGTAAAAAAACTAAGGCGTCCGATGCACGCCAATTTGGAGGAAGCTGTGCTGGAATGGTTCGGCCAACTTAGAGCACAAAACTTGCCTGTAAGCGGAGGACTTTTTTAAAAATAGGAAACAGTTGTTCGGCCCTTTATGTGCAAGACTTTCTTTTATCGTGTGTTTGTTTAGTGTCCCGTCAACGCAGTGATAATAGTAAACAAATGATCTGCCTAATTTATCACGTTTGTTCGAATTATATCTGGTAAATTTCTTACTAGTGTACTTTTAGTTTTTTCATGATTTTTTTCTTGTGTACTCTTTAATAAATTGAAATGTTTGCTCGTACAACAATTACGACTATGCTGTTAACTAATTAATAGTACACATTTAGTAGAGTGGGGGCCATGTCGCTACATTTTATTTCTCCTGAACGAAATATTTTACGCATTGACATGTAAGTTTAATATTTTAAGTGAGCGATAATGTTACGTCACAGTGCACGCCCGTGATTATCTTTCTGTCGATCTCAAGGCAGAGAAAGCTGGCGCGGTGAAGAGGACAGCTGCTGTGGCTGTGGTATTGATCGGTGCATGCGCGCGCAGCCATCTCCGGCACTCATCCCCCCCCTACATCATGGTCTATCCTCCCGGCCGGTCGATAACAAGCAAGCAGCGACACGGCACATAACCTCACAGCGCGTGACTTTCTAAGCGTTCACGGTGTAAAAGAAAAACCCCGAGAGCAGAATACACTATCGCCTTTTCTTAAATAGACGCCTGGTCATAAATGTTGTTTATAGCTTAGTTTAAATGTAAGATTTATTATTGCTTAAGATGACTGAACATAGTCTTAATGCGAAAACGGCCTATTTTGACATGTAGAGGTTCCAAATGGGTCCGAAATCTTATAACGACCACCTCTCAATAACGACCCTAATCTCGGGAACCGTGAGGGGTCGTTATAAAGAGGTTTTACTGTAATTAACATCTCTGGTGCTGAAACGTAAACAAGACATTGCTGTGCGACGATTATGCAATGAAAGTATTTTTATTAGTTCTCTCATCTTAAAAATTAGATGCAACAACTACACGATGGCGACAACTGTGCAATGAAACACGGTACCTATAATTACATCTATAATGAACAGTTAGATGTTAAGATTTATGAGATTTAGTAAAGTAATTACTAATTTACTAGAGCACGATAATGATACATTTTTAATACATGTATGTAAACAACCTAGCAATACAAAACACCAATACGTAATTCCAATTACGCTTTTGATACCCAAATGCAAGGCATGGTGAATTACCCACTACTAGTAGTTGCACTGTATAAACTATTAATAAATACCTGCTTAATTTTTTCAGCAAAAGTGGAATTCTTAGTGTCTCCATCCAAAGCAATAACACGGTTATTTGATTTTGCAATCTTTGTAAGCGCTGTGCCATAAGCCAATCTTGTAGCAACAGATTCATCAGGTTTGTATTCTGGAGGAGATGCTAGCTTAATATTGGTAATGTTCACTGCAGGTACACTGCCGGTTGGTTCACTAATAGACAAACCAAGGTCCTTTCGCTCCTTCTTGGCTAGCGTTTGAAGGTACTGCAAAAACAAAAAAAGTCCATCACACACATATTCACGTTGCCAGATCACTTCTCTGCACAATACAGGTCTAGACACAGTAAATATTTAATGTCACTAGTTAAAAAAGCCCTGTGGATAGACAATGCAGGAAAATACAAATGAACAAGCATCAAACCTAGAGCTTGTTTGTTTCCAGGTCTCAAACACACAAAATAGCTGCAGATGAACCTTTCACAGGTGCTTCATTAACACACCAACTAGAATGGAACGACACAAGTGTGACATACATTAGGAATCAAAAACTTATCAAATACCATTTATAGATTTCACCAACCTTTCAACCACTTTAAATTATGCATATACTTCATAGCTGAATTTATGACAATTTTCACAAATATTTCGTATACATTACTCATACCCTAGTACATACCGGTACTTCCTTCAGAAGTAGGATAGAGAAAAAAGTCATGATCTGTACACGAAACACTCAAATCCACACAGCTGTGTTCTGTAACATACCTCAAGTGTACTGCTGGAGTTGTTGCCAAGAGGCTTCCCGTGCCAGTTCTCTTTGTCTTCAATACCAGGGAAGTTTTTGCCTTTAAACGTCTTGGCTAGGATTGCTGTGGGTTTGCCCTTCACTTGGGAAGCATCATGGAATGCCTGCACACACAAGACACAAGCTTTACACAACTGCTCCAACCACTAATAAATATGTGTTACTGTATTTGCAGTCACACGCCTCACCTCTTAAGAGAAGGCCTCACATAGGTTTTATGGAAACCTGCTATACTTATACAATATCTTTATCTGGTATAACACACTTCCAACATGGTGATCTGCACATCAAGGCAGTACTATCCTTCTTGCCAATACCAGGCTTGTCCTATGGTTCTTTTATTGTGTACAGCTAAAAAACAAACACAGCTCGATGACTTCCCTACAGGAAAATTCATACCTAGCTTGTAGCCATCAAGTTTAAATAGGTAATAAATGTTAAAATTTGCCAATTTTAAAGATAATTCTTTAAAACAAAAATGTGTCATACATAAAAATGGTAATGAAATTTGAGGGAAAAAGAAACTTTTTTGTTAAGAGTAAATTTTTATTTTACATTTTAAAAAACTACAAAGTTATCTGGCGGTATACTTCCAGAAATTTCAATAGAATACTTTTTGGTTGTAAGAGTTATATTTAACACTGATCCACAGAGAAATTAATGTACTGTACCACTGATGTTCTCCATTTAATTTACCCCTCATGCCTGCATGCTTGGTAGGCACACACCTTAAACAAGCAGGTGTCATTTTTAAAATAAATTATTTCTGACTGAAGCAGTTAACAAAAATCATGAATAAAACCTCAAAACTAAGAATGTTTATACAGTACTTCAATAACAGAGCTGGAATATACAACATGACCATTATAAAATACAACATACAGTCAACTCCCGAATATCCGGCGGCGGATTACCCAATTTGCGAATTAATCTGCTGTTTTTTAGGGAAAAATAATATTTATTAAGAAAAAAAATAAAAATCTTACAATTGTAAAATTTGTAACTTTTCAGAGAGTCGGCAACACTGCGCCAACTGTATTGGCACGCAACGTGGCAACGCTGTGTGTGGCAGAGTAAACAATAGATCCTCACGTGTTGTTTCATCATCCCTTCCCCCCCCCCCCCCAAGGTTTCCTGCTGCTCTATCCTGCATCCCGCGGCCGTACTGCACATCACACAGCACCGTGACAGTTTGAGTTTAGAGTTGTACTGAATCAGTCGTGCGAGCATAATGTCTGCTAAACGAAAATGTGTTGTTCTAACAATCGAACAGAAACTTCAGATTATCAATAAACTTGAAGGCAGTGCTTCTGTTAGCCAGCTTTCGCAGATGTTCGGTATTGGAGTGTCAACAGTTAAGGATTTGCGAAATACCAAGGCAAAGATTATTGCGTATGCAAGTGCTTCTGACTCTACCAGCGGCATGAACAAGAGAAAAACAATGAAAACATCAACATACGAGGAACTTGATAAGGCTATCATTGAGTGGTTTAGCCAGAAAAGGGCAGAAGGTACCCCAGTGTCGGGTGTAATTTGTGCAGAACAAGCAAAGAAGTTCTTTAAATATCTTGAGATGGAGGGAGAATTCAATGCTTCGTCGGGCTGGTTTACCAGGTTTAAAAACCGTCACGGAATACGAGAAATTGCGGTTCAAGGTGAAAAGTTAAGTGCTGATACATCTGCAGCAAGTGATTTTTGTCAAGAGTTCCAAGAATTCATTGAAACTGAAAATTTACAACCGGAACAAATCTATAATGCAGACGAGACTGGCCTGTATTGGAAATGTCTTCCTTCCAGGACACTAGCTTTTG
>PNEQ01006954.1:0-51419 GCA_003012365.1 Medauroidea extradentata
TGAACCCACATATGATCACAATCTACTTTTGCACGTGGAGACTATGAAGAATGTTGACGTGAACCCACATATGATCACAATCTACTTTTGCACGTGGAGACTATGAAGAATGTTGACGTGAACCCACATATGATCACAATCTACTTTTGCACGTGGAGACGATGAAGAATGTTGACGTGAACCCACATATGATCACAATCTACTTTTGCACGTGGAGACTATGAAGAATGTTGACATGAACCCACATATGATCACAATCTACTTTTACACGTGGAGATTATGAAGAATGTTGACATGAACCCACATATGATCACAATCTACTTTTGCACGTGGAGACTATGAAGAATGTTGACGTGAACCCACATATGATCACAATCTACTTTTACACGTGGAGATTATGAAGAATGTTGACGTGAACCCACATATGATCACAATCTACTTTTACACGTGGAGATTATGAAGAATGTCGACGTGAGTCCACATATGATCACAATCTACTTTTGGATGGAGTCTCACCTCCTGTCTGTGTGTTCCTACAAAGTTAGTAATGTTTATGTACTTTGTTTCTATCTAGTGCTGATTTTCAAAACGGCAGTCATTAAAACTTTTTGTCACGTGATCTCAGGAATTGTTTGACAGAGTATGGCCAAATGTTATACATTATTGTGATATTTTATCACCTAAGCTTTGAATGGGGAGAGTAAATTGTTGTAGGTCCCATACGTCAGGTTGAAACACAATAAATATTGGTTTTCTTATTTCATGAATGACAGGACCAGTTTAA
Organism: Medauroidea extradentata; assembly: GCA_003012365.1. Lineage (NCBI taxonomy): Eukaryota > Metazoa > Arthropoda > Insecta > Phasmatodea > Phasmatidae > Medauroidea > Medauroidea extradentata. Next base: position 785 of record PNEQ01006954.1, read on the forward strand.
TTGTAACAAAACATATTTATGCTTCATGCAAGGTTTGATTTCAGTAGTTTTTACAGGTTAGCCATGTGTCATGTAATGAAAATAATAAGATTTGTTAAGTTTCAAGAACTACTGGGCTGACTGTAACAAAGTGTTGCATGTCTTGAACTAAGCGTTAGTTTCAGTAGACCACATTGTCGTAGGTACGTAACTTTGGAAGATAGCATTACATGCGTAAAATATTTTGTCACATTTCAAGAACTACTGGATCAATCAAAACCCTCACTGTAAGATATGTGAACATGTTGTGTTGGCAGCATGTAACAACAGTAGACATACGGCTGGGATGTGCCGGCATTGTCGTTTCTGTCTTGTGTTGTCATGCTGTAGCTTTGGATTACCGTATAGACGTTTGTTAAACCACTTTTGCTGTTCTTTTTACAATATTCTACACTCATATTTTGACACTTCTGTACCCAAGCTTTGATTTAAGCGCAGTTTACTGATGTAAGTTTGCCATTTTGGAATGTAGCAAGACATGGACAAATAAGTATTTTATGTCATACTTTGAGGAATTCTTTAAGTATTGTAACTTCTTGGGTTAATTTGCACCAATATCGAGTCAAACAGGCTCTGGAGCTGTGGTTGTAGCGTATTGTTGTTATAGGAACTTGATTTTACTGTAAGATGTGGATTTGAGAACGGTCGAAGAATGTTCATGCTGTTCTATAAAAGAACATTTTGGTCTACACAAATTACAGTAGAACCCTGTTATAACATTTCTGGATGTAACATTTTCCTGCTTATAACATTACTTTTCTTTAGTCCCACCACTTTTCCATAAGGAATAATGCTTTCATTCCCTGCTTATAACAGCACTGGTATTTTCATTTCCTGCTTATAACATCACTTTTTTCTCAAACATTAATCAAAACTCACGTAAAATTTTTCTTAACTGTATTATTTCAAATAAAATAACTAAGCTGTAGACCAAAAACATCTGTCAAAACCAAATTAATGTCTGGGAATGTATCATAAGTGTACATTACAATGAAATTAAAGACTGTGATCCTAAATATGACGATCATGAACCTACACAAGACAAGTGGGAGAGCCTCTTTTATACACACAATGTATGTATTCATCATGTTTCTGATAGCACAGTAGCTACAGCCTCTTTTAATCTCACTATAGGCTTATTTACTGTACATAAACTATCAAATTTTAAGTTACTTTTGTGTAATATCCATTTATTGGTGGAAAAATACTGTTTCCTGCTTATAACATTTTCCTGCATATAACACTTTTTTCACAGGTCCCTTGAAAAACGTTACACAGGGTTCTACTGTATATGAATAATTAATACAGACAATGTTTTAAAAGTATCTAACTGTTTTAAAATATTCATTAGATGTGGAAAAAAGGCTGGTTTGGAAGTAAAAAATGGCGAATGGAGAAGCAGGCTGGGTAAGTTAGTCTGCATATTGACCACAGCAGAGAATAGGGTAAGAGGGAATAATTAGAAAATTCAGATGATGAGGTGCAGAACAGATACTGTAAATTGGGGTGAATAGAGGCAATATTTGAGATCAAAAATACCAGTAGGCCTACACAGGTTACAACCTCAAGTTTTCCTTAGGGTAAGTATTTTAAAAAGAGAAGTCATATTAAAATATAATTTTGTTTAAGGTAAATATCTATGCTAGGAATCTGTACCTAATTTTGCCCCTATTTGCCACAGAATCCCTAATCACCCCATTTTACAATACCGGTTGGCAATCTTTGCTTAGGAGCTCAACGAGCAAGTGGAATTTATTTTTGGAGCTGGTGTAAGGGGTTGGAAAAATTTGGAAGGGCTTAGTAAGTGTTTTGAGAAAGCAGTTGAAGCTTGCTACTGTGTGGAGGGGGTTTCGTCAAATTGCAAGTGAAATTATTATTATTATACATTATACATTGTTGCATGCACACAAGGGCAATCCTGTGAAACTGCGAAGTTAGCTTCGAATCCCAGCTCCATTTGGCCACTGCCAACTTACGAGGACCAAAAAGCACTGGTGAATGTGATGCCGAGCCAAAACCGACTATGTGTAATAAATTGTGCGGACGTGCCTTTGGGTGTGCAGTGCAGTGTTTTTTTTTTTTTTTTTTTTAGTTACGGCTATTCTCTCCTTGTAATAAAAATTTCATTAAAATACTACACTGGCCCTATTGTTTACGCACGTATAAAATGGCGATATTTAACCCTTACTTTATACAATGCCTGTCATAGATAGTTATTAATAGTGGTTTCACTTGAAATACGGGACGTTAAATTTTAATCAAACAAAATTATTACTTAATCCTTTAAGTGGCAATTTTGGGATTTATAAGCCGTGCCCGACATTTCGAATTAGGTTACTAAATCAATCGCGTGACCAGTTTAATGCAGTAAATATTTGGAGATTTATTTACTGAGGTGACGTAGCACGCTAAAATAAAATAGCTCCATAAATTCGTCGGCTACGGCTACTGTTTACCTACCTTACGTATAATTCTCCGCGTTTCGGTTGAAAAACATACTATACATGTCCACTAAAAACAGTAATAATGTAGCCCGTAAGTTGTTATTTTGTAGCTACTAAATATTTTTTATTTAAAAACAAATATCGCATTTTGTAAATAAATAACCCTAAAACGAAGTAACAAAACAAAAATTAAAAAATAAACACAATGAAATATTAATCATGGCCCTACCTAGTTGCAAACCGTGCCGCACGTAACGCAGGGCTGATTTAAGACGTTCCAATATATCCATTCTAAATTTCCAAATCCTATGTTAAAACACGATGTACGTATAGTTCGGCCATGTGTTAAAAGTTTGTTTCGGATACACCTTTAAGTGCTAATCTATCTCAGTAAATAAGTCCCAAATTTTTATGCGCCCTAAAATCGGTCACATGATCAATTTAAATGACAACCTTCTAGCGGATTATAACATTACTGTAAAAAAAGAAAAGAAAACTGCCATGTAACCTAACATTCGAATTCGTCCATCGATCCTAAAATTCTAAACTGCGAATTGCCTCATTTAAAGAAACCTTTGCTTCACAAATGTTTCAAATCATGCATTTTAAAAAAATTTTTTATTATTTATTTTTAGTAAATAAAATTTATTATTTGTTGTACTGGTAATGCCTTGCACATTTTGTGGCGAAATTGCTGGAAAAAATTAAGATAACGGTACTATATTTTAGCCTCCGCAACACCTGAGAACTATTTCTGGATAAATATTACTCCGACGACATTCTATATATACATGCTGATTTACTCTGGCGTTCTCTGTGATCGTCTTGCTTTTCTTGGTTGTGCATGTTGCGGGACTCGTCGGTGTGAAGTAAGTGCCGTTTTTTTTTTATTGTTTTTACTCAAGTTGACTTTAAGTGTTACAATTTTTTACAAGTTTTTTTGTAGAGTAATGTGAGTGCCATAATGTTTTCTGATTGTATTATCTAGCTTTAAAATTCTGATGTAAGACTCGTTGCTGGGTGAGTGTGATTCATGTACCATGTGTATTTGATTTGTAACATGGGCATAATTGTGCTTTCTAGAGAAAATTAGGACTCATGATGATCAGAAGTTTTATTACTTATACCATGGACACAAATTATTACAAATTATATTCTACAGGTTTATATTCATATATGAAAATTCTCCATTTTCATCGTTTTGATGGGTGTCTCCATAGATTAAGAGGTTTCAATAGATCGGCATGTCGTATGTTAATTGTTAATATCGTTGACCGAGGGCATCCTGCGACAACAGCGCCTAGCGTCCGGGGCGGAACTAAAGCAAGATGGCTGCCGTGTGGCATAGAGTAAACAAGAGAGACGGGCAACTTGAAATCCCATACTTAACTGCCCGATGACAGCGACCATTCTGCCGTCTGTTGGTGCGATAGTTTTGAGATTTTTATATTCAACCTGCATCCTAGCACTGGATCTTATAACTATGTCGACTAGCACTTTTGGTAGGCTATTCAAATCTAAGTATTTTTTAATGCACTGTTTATTATTATTCACTGTCCTGGAAGTTGTACTTAAGTCTGGAAATATACAATAATTTTCTTCGAAAAAAATGTAACATAAATAACATACATAATAAGACTTTACATATCTTATAAGAGATATATATATATAATATACACACATACACATATACATGCACAAATATATATATATACCCACCTAAAACCTTTTTGTTTGGTTTAATGGAAATATATAGTTTATATCATTCTATGTAAGAAAATAATTGTGTTTCCAGGTTTTTTTGTACAGTTTCCTGGATAGCGAATAATATATTAGTTAAATTTAGTATGTAGGTAGTGCATAAATAAATGTGTGGGTATTGTGTATGTTATATGTATTATATGTGTGTGTGTTGATACATGTGCATACACACCAATTATAATTATATACAGATGTGTGTCTGTGTGGCGAGAAAGAATAACTTGACATTGATAATCAGTAAGTTTTGTCTAGTGATACTTCGATTACTTGCAGATTGATTAATATACATGGTGTGGTGCATAACTCAATTTCAGTTAATTACGGTTAGGAATGTAACAATTTAATTCTTGAATCCAGGTAACTTGTAAAACATGCTTCTGATTTTCATATTGCAAGACTAATATGAGCCAGCAAAAATTAGAATGGTACTCAAATTTCATAATTGGCCTGCAGCTCAATTGAGATAAATAATATATCTACAGCAGATATAATATTGGTTGCTTGTAATTATTGCCAAAGTACAAACCATAAAAATTATTTTAATTCATAATATAAAGTTTTAAGTATACTTACATTGCAGTAGTATGACTGCATACACTATTGACATTGCAGATATATTTCTACATATAATGTACATTCAATTGTTTATTACAATTTGCATCCATATTTTATAATTTTATGCAATCTGTGAAGAAAAATTAATTAGCAATCATTTAATGCTGTGTGACCAGTAGTTCCTTAGTGTAGCAATGAAATGCAATTTACTCCTAGAAATATCTTTTACTATAGCGACATCTGACAAATCAAGACTGACTGAATGGCTAAAGGTTAAGTGTCCCCGTAATATTTGTATATTCTGTTTTATATGTCTGGGTAAATCTGACAGCAAATTATGAGCAATAATTTTCATTATTTTGTGATTTGTTGCACATTGCAAGACATTTTAGCTCTAAAATTAACCTGAAATGTCCTTTTCAGCATTTGTACAGCAATGTCTGTATTGTTTAGTGAGACAATAACAAAACATAACAAATTATTGCCCGTAAGTTGCTGTCAGATTTATCCAAACTTCTATGAAATGGTGTATAAGTACCACCACAATGAGGCAACACCAAGAGAGCTGATTTTATTTCTTGATTTTTTCTAGAATGAGTGAACCGATTTTCAATCTGAAAATGGTAACTTGTGTTGTTTCAACAAACAATTTTGATAATTATGTTTTAATCACGTGGATTAAACTAAAAATTGAGTTCTATTATCTAACTCCTAAAATAAGTATATATTTTAAATTTTGAGCTCATAGAACAATGGCCCAGTGCCAGCAGAGTACAATGTATGTACAAAGTACAAATAACTATTACAAAACTAACCATTGTGAGTGAAGGAATAGCGAGGGAGGGAGAGAGCCATGTGTTGAGCAAAGAAAGAAGGACCGACTGCACTGAGAGGACTGATAACTCAAGGTGCAGCGCGTGTCATATTTAGAGATAAGGCTTCCTCCAACACCTACGTGACAGAGTGGCAAGCTTCGGTTTTTGGAACATATTGTCAACGTTATAGACAGGGCCACAACAGGAGTCTGTGTCACCCAGAGCAGATATGAATTCTGGTGCCTCCCTTTAATTACACATACCACTGGAATAAATACTGGGGTTCTCCCCTGAAAAAATTTGAATTTCAAAGTGCAAAATGGTGTTATTTAAGTATTTTTCACACCTGAACGATAACTAAACCACTAATTAAACATAAGTGTTTTTAATGATATTTGTTTCAGTTTTTGCAAAGATACCTTCACCAAATAACGTGACGGGACTATGCCCCACATTGAAATGGCAGCAATTTGACACGGGCGCTAGGGGGGGACATGTAGATGATGATGACACTGACTCGGTAGGTGAGTCGGACAGGATATGGGTGACAAAGTTACGGGAGTGGACTGGCTAGAAGGGAGAGCTGAGATAAGATGGAACGTGAGGAAAGGGCACACAGAGGAAGCCGCGGAGGAAATCCCGTTTTATTATGATCCCAGGGTCGACAGGCTGACGACCCCGGGGCAGGCTATGCGCCAGTGTATTTTTGCACCTTCAAATGACGGATCTTCAGGGACTTGTACAAGCCAGTCCCCATGCCACAACACACTAAAAATTACATTAAGCATCACTATGGACGGGGTGAGCCAAGAACACTACTTGTAGTTTTTTGAAGTTTACTCACCATGAACAAAAAACTGGTACTCGCAGAAGGCCAATGCCAGTTAAGCAGATCTGGAGCACAAACCTATCCAGTAGGTGATGTGGTAAAACAGCACGGGGCTGGTGGTATACTTAATGTGCGAACTTATGCCCCTAGACGCGACGGCCTGCAGGGAATGAGGAGCCCTGCGTCAAAACAGCAAAAACTTTCGGTAAATTAAATTTTAACTATTGAAAACTAAAGATGGCTGGTGCAAAACTGATGAAGGACCCGGGTAGACAAAAACACGTCTAGCTCCTCGACATGTCTGATTCCGACTTACTGAAAAATGGCGTCCTGCATCGCCAAGCCAGCCCCGCGATGGGGGGTGACTTCGTGTGGTGCAAAGTAGTTCCGATACGAATACATTAAATATAGTGAAATTACATAAGATACAATACAAAATGGACACTGGAAAAATAGCAAAACATATTAAAGCATTACTGGTAATTTTTGGAATGTTTCATCTTAGAGTATTGTTCATGTTGCATCATGTTCAAGCGGAGGGATACAATAAACATTGCATAGCTGATGTAACTGGATAATGGCGATTGAAAATGAACGACGAATATTGATATACATTTTGAAAAGCATTGGAACAACTATTAGACATTTCAAAAATGTAGTAAATAAAGAGTGAATTAAAATAACATTTTTACAGGGCAATATTTATTATTTACAACACGCACTGCATGTAGGCTATACTAAACGAGTACAGTGCAGCAGATGGACTAGTGGGAGGATGTGCTAGGCCACGTCAGGTATCCAGAGATTTATGTTACATTACATTACGGTAATGTGTAGGTTAGCTCTTGATTGAATTTTTAGGGAGGAACAGTCAACACTTGAAAACACTTAACAAAGTTCTTATATTTAAATTTTCTTGCAGGATTTTACGCAGAATGGCTGGCTACGTGGGTGAATCCAAGTTGCCGGCATGGCACAGGGGTGATTCTGCGATGTTTGAGGTTAAACCTGACAGTTGAACAGATGATAATTAAAAGCTATTTAAGTGGAAACCAGTATACCCCTGGTCTTTAAACTTCACTCTGCAAACGGGGGTACGACCCACATTTCTGCATTTTGCCCATAAGTGGCAACGTAACACTCACCACGTAAACAGCTGTTTATGGGTGTTAATACGTATGGAGCACTTTCCCTACATTTGCTGGGGGTCTCTTAGCACCAATGCACATTTTGGTACCTCCCGGCATCACGGGGGCAGAGTCTGGGGGCCGCTACCTCTTAGCGCCACATGGATGGGTGCGTTCCCTTATGCAGGTGTGGTATTGCCCACCTCGACTGCTCCAGTTGGTAGGCGCAATGCGCACGAAGGGCTTCAACTGAGGGAACGCGGAACTGTCCTCGCAACGTTATACACAGTATTGATGATAAATATCTTATTACAATAAACCATCACTAGGTGTTAGCTTTCTTTTGTTTGCCTGAAAAAAAAACCTTTAATATTTAGTTATAGTATGTAGGTGTGTTTAAGTTATGGTATTGTGAACAAGAAAACATGTATAACTTGAAACAAAATTTTCACAATTATTAATTTTAGTAGAAGTGGATAGAGTTACAACAATTTTTTAAAATCAAACAAGCCTTAATTGTTTTTGTCTGTAATGTCAAGTTGGCCAACAGCATCTGTTTAAACAGATTTTTTTTATTATTTTGGGCAGAATATGTAGGTGTGGATACATTTCACCTAACCATAGCTACGTCTTGAGACAGATAAATATGAAGCAGATGTGATGTAACTTCGCTTGTCGCCCAGCGAGCCGCGGCTAGCATTACCTGCGCATGAAGCAGGCATGCTCAAATTTTCGTTATCAGTCCGGAACGTAAAACATGAAACCTGTTACACTCAGAACTCTGGTGTTTTACATTGCATTTAGTTAATATGGGTGAAAATACTTTCCATACATTTTTAGTTTTAACAGGAGAGAAGTTTGGTCTGCCATTCTGTACTAAAATAATGAGTGCAATGAAATGTTTACAACTGTTATAGATGAAGTTATGTTTTGGATAGAAAAATTTAAGATAAAGATTAAAAATATGTATATTTCAGGAAACAAATTCTGTGCAGTGTTTGGACACATCTGCATTTTTTATAAATGTTAGGTATCACAATCATTTCGCACCCTCCGGAAACAAAAATAATTGTATTATGTTATTAATAATTAATTACATTTCATGCTCGTCAGCTGTTGAGACCTTGCTGTAATGGTAAAATTGCTGTTAACTCAATTAGATTTGTCAGTAAAACTATACACAATACTGGATAGTGTGTCAACAGTGCTGCAATTGGGAAGGAAGCAAGGCATCGAGCGAACTGGACAGCTCATCCTGTCGTTACCAATAGTAACTGCAAGCGATTTCTTTGAACTTAGTTCGAAAGGACTTTTTTCAAATGCTCTGATAGAAAAGCTGCATCGCACATACAACAAAACAAAATATTGACAACCGAAATCGTAATTTAGCAAGTTTATTCCACAATCATCGTCAAACTGTATATTGAACTGTTGAACTGATATAGGAAGTAGCATACATTTATTTAACGTAATGTTTGTTGCAGTCGGTCTCAGTAAACCTTGACGACATGAAAGAAGTGCCTCTTTATGTCTTTCCTTGGCTTTCTTTCTATATTCTACTCCTAAAGGTTTCTTTGACAATTTAAGAGGTCAGTTTCGCTAAGCTTATTTCCTACAAAAATATCCGCAGCCCCACGAACAACACAACCATTGCTACGCCGAACATTATCAACACAGGAACAACTCTGTTTTGCTATGACTCACACCACCCAGACGAGTCATGATGCCATGCGCAGTGCGGTGCGCCGCTGCTTCCTCGCAGCCAACTCTACCCTCTCTGTGTCTACTTTCTTTGTATAAAGGATTCGCCCCACTTTTAATATGTTAGTTCATTGTACTTTACAATAAATGTGACATTATATTATATATCAAGCATTCCTGTCATGAAAATTTAAAAACTTGTTACCAGTGACCACTCTCAGTCGTAGAAATTACAGTGGAAGCTATTTCTGTTCCTCCACAGCTTGGCACCCTGGACATATGCCCTGATTGCCCTCCCTTCCCTGCCACCTGGTTTGGTCCTGGTTATACAGCAAATGTATGTTAGACTGACATCACTTTAAAATAGAAAAACAATTATACATACGTTAAAATAATTATAATGATACCATGTAATCAAGCTCGCCGTGTGGGCGAGTCCAAGATGTGTCCGCGGCGCAGGGGTGTTTCTGTGAATTTACAGGTTAAGCCCAACATAATTTTATCACAGAATTTGAAACTGAATTTGAGGCTACCCCTGGCCATGGAATTGAACCACCATATGTAGGTATAACCCATGTTACCTATTTCACTCTGGTTTTGCGGTAGTACGTGATGCACTGTAAAAGTGTTATCATGGTGGACGTAGGAAACAGGGCACTTTCCCACCAATGGATGGTGCATTCTATTTATCGATGCATACACTGGCACTACCTGGTGTCACGGGGGTGGCGTCTGGACCCCGCTGCTTCCTGGTTCCAAGTGGCCAGGGGTGTTCTTATATGTGGAGCGATACTGCCACCTTGGCCGTTTCGAATAGGTGTTGGTGCGTACGGCAGGCTTCGGTATAGAAAATGTAGAACGGTCCACATCAAACGTTACCCCCCAGGAGCCTGTCTACGCAGTGACGCCGCCTCAGCCTTACCTGCAGCAGGAGAAGCTCCATGGGCCTGCTGCTCGCAGGTGGAAAGTGAAGCATCCTGTCTGCGGTGGCTGATGAGCGGGCAGTGCCACTGTCACCGGTGTATGGGATGTCAGGCCTTGCGAGCAGGTGGGACACTCAGTGTACACCCCATACCTTGGGCATGCTGATCGGCAGGGGCAGGGGTTGGACAATGTCGGCAGGCGGCGTCCTGATGCCAGGTGTCGGGGGACATACGACTCTGTCGGCGGGCGTTGAATTCCGCACAGAGACTCCTTGGACTGTCTGGTTCAGTGAGCGCACTGGTTCCCCGTTGCTGGGGTTGGCATCCTCTCCAAGGTACTGGCGGTCAGTTGCCACTGTCCATGGTGTCCGATTCGTGAAGAGGCGCCTTATGTCACACCAGTGGGTGTGCCGTCTCCTGCACATGAGGTGTCAGGTTGCGCTGTATCTGGTGTGTCTGGTTAAGGTGGCATCTTGGTGCATGTTGTCGCGATGTCTCTGCCTGGCACAGCTCGCAGGTCGTCGCGATGTATCTTTGTGATTCTCCCATTCTGGCGTCGGACAAGGTAGGTGATGCGCCCGCAGGCTCGCACGACCCTATTGGGTCCGCTCCACTTCGCAGCAAAGCCAGCGCAGAAGTTTTTCTTCCCAGCCGATAGCAGATGTACCTTGATGTATATGCACTGGCCTGGCTGGAGTGGTGAGGGAGGTCTGCCTGCACCCTTAAGCAATCGTTGTATGTAGCGCTGTTGCTTGGCCCTCATTTCCCCATGTCGCTCTTGTCGCCTTGTGGCCATTGCTACAGGGTCATTTGTTCCTACCTTGTCTGTGGTTGAGCATTGGTATTCCCCTGGCAGGTTGCACCCCAGTAAGGCAGCTTCTGGCGTCTGGCTTGTCGCGGCATTCACTCTGCATTGTAGTGTATACAGGGGAGCTGGTAGATGTTCGGCTCAGGTCTCTAAGCTCTTCCGTGACTATGCCATTTTCACTAAGCATCACTTTGGGGTAGCCCTATTTTGCATAGAATTCGGTGTCCATGGTGCACACGATGTTCTTCACTCGAATGCTCGGGAACGCATATGTTTTCGTCCACCTGGAAAACATGTCTGTCACGACTAGGATGAGTCTTTTCCCTCACGATTACCTGGAATAAGGGCCCATGGTGTCCAGGGCGACTGACTCGAATGGGTGCTCCAGTATGCACGGTTGCTGTTCACCATCAGTCCTGTGTGACATATTGATTGCACATTTCGCATATGCAGACTTGGCAGTACACTGCTCTGGTCACCCCTGACCAGTAGAAGAGGCAGTATACATTGCATGTTGTCTGGTGCACTCCAGAGTGTTTGGCGAAATGTCTGTCATGGGCATTGCGGAGCACGTTCACCTGCTCCTCAAGGGGCACGTTCAACTTACAGGGCCCTTCTTGTTGTAGGGAGCGCATATCTACTCGGCCATCTACTATGCATCTCTGGCTCACCATCCCTTTATCACACTCCTCACGTTTCTCTTGGCATGTGGTGCAGTCTCGTTGCACCACTACCACTTGGTCGTATACCTTGTAAATACTGGTACTGCGCTGTTCCGTAGTCAGCTGGTAATGCCGCGCATCCACCCCGCTCGGTCCAGGTGGTAGGATATCTTCCCATTCAGTCTCGTCGCGTTCAATGACATCAGCGCATGGTGCATGCGACAGCATGTCAGCCAGCTGGTTGTCGTTCCCAGCGATCTGTTCGACATCGAAGTCGTATCCTTTTAGCATCATGTACCATCGGGCAAGTTTGCTACATGACTCACGCATAGACTGTAGCAAAATAAATCTCTGGTATTCCAAGTACGTTCTGTAATGTTTGACTGCCCAGACGACTGCCAAACACTCTTGCTCATTCACGTGGTAGAGCCGTTCCATGGATCCGAACTTGGCGCTCGCGTGATCTATAACACGGCACTCCCCTTTCTCGCTGTACTGATACAGTACCATGCCAATTCCCTCCTGGCTGGCGTCGGTTTGGAGGTAGAGTGGGTGCTGACTGTTGTAATTGGCTAGGGACTCGCACTGGGAGAACGCCGTCTTGACGTCGCAGAATGCCTTGTCTGCAACTGAGGTCCATTGGCACCACATCTGGGGTGAAATTAGTGCGGTCAGTGATACAGTTATGGGCCCTATGCATTCTGGCTCCTCAGAGCTGGGGAAGGTCTGTCTGCCTTGATGGATTCTCTGACAGATGACAACAAGGCGAAACCACTAGGTCTCCGCATGGGAGACGATGGGTAATGATAATGGACGAACCTGATGTGGTTTGGAGAAACAAGACACATGACTGAGCCGTGCAGTTGTAAGGGTGGACCCCCGGTGGGTGCTCTGCCGAAAGGAGCGTCCTGTGCATTCTTGCAGTACCCAGATGATCATGCTGGAAAACCAACAAATGCCATGAAAATTAGGTAGTACTATTGGCGACCAGATAGCCCCATGATGTTTTCTTTCATGACTAGTCTGGGTTGGTCTTGTAGTGGTGGTGGTTGCCCAGATGCTGGGCAGATCTGGAGAGGACCCTTCTTCTGAGAAAGGTCGTGAGTAGGCTGCATAAGTGCCCAGTAGCAGACCAGGACAGTCTGTTAGATGTTAGAGAGGCCCCGACCCAAACCAAGAGGTGGCTGAGCTGATGATCTCAGTCGGGGGATAGTATTGTGAGCTAGATCCTGGGATGGGTGATCCTAGGCTCTCGCTAGCTACTGCAACTCCTTTGGAAGGTGGATGGAGGTGCAGGTTAGTGTTCCATCTAAGGGTTCGGTGGTTTCAACTGACAGCCTAAGTCCATTGCGAGGAAGAGCGTGATCTCTCCCCATGTCCATGGGGGCCGGGCTCCAGGATGGCTTCATGCTAAGAGGCACTGTTAACCAAGAAAGCCACAAGAAATCATGAGTAAAAATGGTATGTCATAATGGGCTAGGGACTCGCTCTGGGGAACACCGTCTTGACGCCATGGAATGCCTTGTTTTCCTCTGGGGTCCATTGGCACCGCCTCTGGGGCGAGAGTAGTGTGGTCAGTTCTGCAGTTATGGTCGCAAAATCTTTTATATGCTCGCGAAGCCAATTTATGAGGCTGAAAAATTTCCACAGCTGCCTGTGCGTGGATGGGGGCTGGCACTTCTCTACGAGTCGCAGATGTTCGGTATTGGGTTTGATTCCCATCTCGACCATGTGGCCTAGAAACTGAACATTCGCCTTACCTATGCAGCACTTGTGTATAATGCAGGTCAGCCCATCGATGGCCAGCCGGTCAAGGACAAGCGACAGGTGGAGCAGATGTTTTTCCCACATTTTGGACCTTATCAACACAATATGAAGGTAAGCTAGTGTAAATTCCCTTGTGAGTCCACCTAGCACCTTTAACATAATTGTTTGGAATGTAGCAGGTGCTCCCTTCAGACTGAATGGCATGGCGCAGAACTGGTACTGACTACCATCAGGGGCCATGAAGGCTGTTTTCTCCTAGTTGTACTGATGCCAGTAACCACTTTGCAAGTCTAGGGACGAAAACACTTTGGCTTGGCTAATGGTGGTCAGGTTGTTCTTTACACTGATGTACGGCGGTGCTGTGTTTTCCATCACTTGGTTCATGCATCTCAGGTCAATGCAGAAAAAACGTAATGTGCCATCTTTCTCAGGCCGGCTATTCGCCGGCTCGATCACTCTGTCCACAAGATAGACAATGAAAAATTTTTGAAGATAAATTATTTTTAGTGAAGGGGTCTGTGTTTCTTGTGTTTCTGCGGGTAGCACTGCTGTCCACTGTGCAGCAGTCTATGTTGATACCATGTGGCATTGTTGCACGACTCAGGAACATGGATATCTTCTTGGGATATTGGCCCTCACTGCTTGTGTTTACCACAGAGGCCGATGGCTGTATGTTCACCTGGTACTTGGTTGTGTCATAGCTTGTGCAGGTACTCACTGTGTGAAAGAACTAGGGAAAGGAGGATGTACTGAGGTCCATTCAGGCACCCCCCCCCCCCACCAAGGCTACATTCCGATTCCTTCAGGATGGCTTAGATGATGTAAGAGGTGCGGTGCAGGTGTGAGCATACCATGTGAGTGAGAGCCTGGCGACAAGAGGGTGATGTTTATTGGTTGAACTGGTGTCCCTTTTGTCCAGCTTTGCATGACTCCTGTATCGTAAGCTGGTGGTGGTTCTTCACTCCTGGCATTATTTGTGTGCAAACAGCATGTTCATATTAATAATAATGGGAGAACAACTTTTCACTAATATTAATTTGATAGTGTTTAGCCACACAAGTTGTGTTGCACTTGATATGGGGTTTGCACTGCACAGGAGCATGTACTCTACTGTCCTTTACCGAGCAATTTCAGTTCAATTTTGGCTCCCGGGTTGTGAATACACGTGTTAGCGTAGCCATGTGTGTATTAAGTGAAAATTTGACGGTTTGTGGTATAAATGACCTTTACAATTAAGAATGCTTCGCGACGTAGTAGTAGTGTATGTAGTGTGTGTTTTATGGACGTTTTCGAATATGCAACTCTCGTGGATAGTGCGTATTAGATAATTTTTGCTGGTTGAGACACAGCAATTAATACGTTTTGCATGCAACGTGTGTGGAGAATTATTGACCAAGGTACCATGACGGAAGAGGAACCAATGCATAATTTACTGTTTGTGGCGAAGAATTTGAATCCACGATGGAGTAAGTACTAATATTTTATTACAAAAATGTATGTTGTTCAGTGTACGTTATTGAATTTGTTCGGCTTCTGTCGCAAGTTGAACGCGTTAAATACATTTTATAATGGGCATTAAAGACGTGTAACATCGGTTCAACCTGCATACAACGTGAATTTAATGTGTATGTACTAGTGCATTAGTGCAATATGCTAAAAATACGAATTAACATCTGTAACACATTTTCAGCGCCTTAAATTAGTGGTAGAATTAGTTCAAACTGTGTGTGATATTGAGTATAAACTATTTTTATGCTTATTCGTAATATTTTGCATACTTTTAACAATTTCCAAATCTGTACATCCCTTTACCACTATACAATGTAATGCATGTGCATTTATTGCAGGCAGCTATTTATATCAGTTATATTTAACTGAAATTAATTGTAAATAGTACATTTCAACTATTTATTACTGTTAATGTACGTGTTTTTAACCCACAATTCCCATGTTCTTTATAGTCCTTCCTACTATCGAGTTTTTATAAAGTAGGCTTCTTTGATATTAATGCATGATTTTTTTGTTATATTTACGTAAAATTAATCGTAAATAGTGTACTTCATGTACTTTTTATAATTATTTTACGTATTTTACCCCCACAATTTCCCTGATCTTCGTAGCCCTCCCCACTATTGAATTGGTAGAATGCGGGCATAATTATTTATCGCGACAACTAATTACTGTTATTATATAGTGTAGTAAATAGTAATTACTACATTTCTGCAGTTTTTTTGTTAGTTTTCACATGAGCAGTTACTCTTAATATTTACCATTTTTATTTTCTAGTATTTTCATTCATCGGCCATATTGTTTATTGCCAAGTAAAGCGTTTGTTTGGTTACCCTCCCGACTACATGTTCAATTAGACCCATCTAACATCTTTTCTTTAGAGTGAACATTGCTTGTAATATATTGTTCTATGTAGCTGCTGTGCTGAGTTGTTTAGTTTTTGAAAGTTTTTGAAATATTTTGTTTGCATTTATAACATTTTTGTGCTGTTTTGTGGCTGAGTTTTCATATGATTTTGTTTGGTTTTAAAAGTTTCATTACTGTTTGTGTATTTCGCAAACTTCTGTTTTAGTGAAAATGTTGTTTCGTAGTTTTTCTGAGAAATGAATTTTTCGAAGAAAATGAGGACATTCATTTGAACTGCTAAGGAAAGGTAACCTACCATTTCGATTTTAATGGAATTTATCATGATTTGAATTTTCATAGTATAAGGTTTAGACATAATATTGATAAAGGAAACGTGTTAAATGGCGCGTCAGTTTTTCTTCACATTATATGTTTGTGACCGTGTAACTTATTAGCTGTTGAATAAGTTCTATATGGTTTGTTTCTTGAGATGTAGCTCATATTGACGGTGAATGTAGGCAAGATAGATTAAGGCAGAGTCCACTCGCTACTGCGCGGTAGTTACCACAAGAATGGTAGAAGGAACTGGCAGTAGCAGGGTTCTAACTCGTCCCAGCAGCTACAGGTCTGCGAGTCTTACGTCAGGTACCGGGAAGGTGATAGAAATATTGGTGGCACAGTTTGTGGTTGAGGTTTGAATGAATGGAACTGGTTGAGGGAATAACTTAATGACTTAAGAAAGGGATATTCATGTGAGATTTGGTTGGTAGGTTTGTTGGAGGACCTGGTTTGGGTACTTGGTAAGGCCATAGGAAACTTATACAGAAAATGGGGAATACTATATAGAATGAAGTTATGGTTTCTGCTGGGGTGCCACAGGGAAGCGTGTTGGGTCCTATATTGTTCACCATAGTGGTTAAGGATATAGGGTTGGAAGTTACCAGCAGAATAAGGTTGTTTGCTGATTGTGTGGTTGATTCATTGGTAGGACGAGAGAACAAGTCGTAGGAAGATATTATTGAGTAGAGAAGGTTTTGGACTGTTGCAAACAAAATAAAGGTAAATGTGAGGAAAACTACAGTTGTATGGTTTACCAGGAAAATAAAGAGCGTTGAGGTCTGTAGATGGTCAGAGCAGGAAATAGGTGGGGTAACGCAATGTGAAAACCTTGGATGGAGGAGTCAAGTATGAAGGTGGTCTTGAAGGATAGGAAAGTGCTGGGAATGCTGAGCAGAATATTGTGAGGAATCAGCTCTGTGCTGAAAGATAAGGCCTACAGCACCATGGTCCGGCCTGTAATAATAATAATAATAATAATAATAAGTTATCCTTGCAATTGGCGAGTGGACTCTTCCCCGTCCCTACATCACCAGCTTTCCAGTCCCTTCCTAAACCTTCCAGTTCCTCGGACAGTCACCAACTCATTTTGCAGGACATTCCACTCCCTTGCCGTCCTTACAAGCATATACTGTCTACCTCTCTCCGTTCTCCACACACTCTGAATTTTTTCACTGTTGGTTCCTCTCCCCTTGGATGATCCCATTGTAAGCCTGCAGAGCAATCCTCCCCACCCACCTTCACCATTCATCACCTTGTACATCTTGACCAATCATTCTATTCTCCTCCTGTCCTTCAGTGGCTTCCATCCCATTTCCTGTATCATCACTGTAGGTCTCAAGTTCCTTTCCTCCTCACCATCGTATCCCTGCCTTTTCCATTTATTCATTACCCATCTAGCTACCTTTCCCTGCACCTTCTCTAGTTCTTGTACCTCCACATACGGATCCCACTCTGCGGCTGCGTATTCCAACATTGGCTGCAGCAGAGTGGGACCCACACGTTGAAGTGGCTGTGAAAGAACTATAGAAGGTACAATGAGGGAAATTAATGAATTCCTATTACGCGTAGTTGTAGTGAGATGGATTGCAGACTTACTCGAGGGGCAGAGACAGAGTGTAAAAGAGGGAGAGGTTATGCCAGGAGTGCTGCAGGGTTGCATTTGGTCATTTTTCTAATTTTTGTGTCATTTTTATTCGGTCTTGTAATTTTTTCTCATTTTTAGATCAAATTGTAATTTTTCTAATTTTTTTTGTTGGTTATTTGTAGAAATGCCATATTTTTTCTCTCACACACAGAATCGTGAAATTCCCCATCTCTTTTGACATCTCCGAATTTAACTGGCTTGGCTTCCGGGTTGGAGCCGCGTCTTCGTGGTTGCAGGGACCGACGTTTCACCGTACATTTCAGCAGGCATCATCAGGGTCTCACTGTAGACTGAAGGCCAGGAGTAGAGAGGGCCACTATATATAGGGGTACCAGGGGGCCTGGCCTGTGATTGGCCGCTGAGGCGGCCAATGGGAGTGAGGCATGTTCTCATTGGCTGTCCTGACAGCCAATCGCAACTGACCTCTCCTGATTGGCTGATGTACTTGCCAATGATGGTTTAGCAGCACCGATTGTGTTTTTCTCTGATTTCTGAAGAATGGTTGTCCAGATTTTACTGAGTTTATATCCCTCTTCTTTGTTGATATTTCCAGGATGTTTTATTATTTGAATGGCTTCTCGTACTGTCCTTGTTCTGTAGTTTGTGATGTTGGCTATGATCTTATACTGGTTGAATTCAACTTCATGTTTAGTGATGGATGAATGCTCGGCTATTGCTGATCTATAGTTGTGCTACAGAACAAGGACAGTACGAGAAGCCATTGAAATAATAAAACATCCTGGAAATATCAACAGAGAAGATGGATATAAACTCAGTAAAATCTGGACAACCATTCTTCAGAAATCAGAGAAAAACACAATCGGTGCTGCTAAACCATCATTGGTAAGTACATCAGCCAATCAGGAGAGGTCAGCTGCGATTGGCTGTCAGGACAGCCAATGAGAACATGCCTCACTCCCATTGGCCGCCTCAGCGGCCAATCACAGGCCAGGCTCCCTGGTACCCCTATATATAGCGGCCCTCTCTACTCCAAGAGTTTTACGCTTGTATTGACATTGTGTCATATCGTATAATTTGTCAGAATTGACGTCACGAAAATGTATAGACGAGCAATTTTTGTCACGTATCACGTGAATTGCAAGGAATGAATGACAATCAAGCATAAATTTTAACAGTGTAAACGAGGATACAATTTTTGCGTCTTAAATATGCAGAGACGAAACACAAGTAAGCAAGGTATTTAGGTTATTCAAAGTTATTAATTCTTTATCACTTCTTTGTGTGATGTCAAATGATTAATACGTATGCTAATTAGTAAAAAATGAGGCAAATAAATTTATCCCGCAGGTTTAAATTGTTAGGTGTAATTGGAGGATTTTTGTAATGTTATTAATTGCAGATTTTTTTGTATTTGTTTTGTCCACAAAATGATTGATCGTACAGCTGGAATGCATACCTACATATTGTATTACTTTTGTAACTTGTTTGTTTTATAGATCCAAACAAATCGTTAAAAATTGTAACAAATGTATAGATTTTCAACCATTTATTTTAATTAAGGAATTTTTATAAGTAAAATTATTTATGTAAATATTTAACAAAAGTAAGATACTTTGCACACATTCAGTGGTGCTGAAATATTTGTTGATATGTAAGAATTAGCAAACTTTACGAGGAAATGATATGAAAAATACTGGAAAAAGTTTTAAGTCCGTATAAATAACTTATTACCTTATTGTTTCATAATTTATCCACATAGCATAAAAGTTTCTCAACAAATGTGTGACTAGCCTTGCAAATTTAGTATTTTATTTGAGCCTCAAGGGAAAGTGTCATTGCACAGTCTTAATGTCTTTGTGAAAGCTGTTCCAGTAGACATTCTGTTGGTCATAGTTACAGTTCATAATTAATTTATTTTGTCACGAAGCAATACAAGCCATAGACAACGTTTCCTGTGTGACGAGTAGTAAATTCTTCATGAGGAAAGCAGACCAAACGCTTAAGAGATGACCACATTGGTATTTATAGGGAAGAGTTTTTTTTATATAAAGTAGCTCTACAGAAATGTTTTGAAATATTCTATGGCTACAGTACCACACTATCTCATGTTAGACTGATGTAGAGTCAAGGGTTCCGAAGCTTCGGAAAAACCCGGACAAATTGGGGAAAAAACAGGGAAAATTTGGTTTTTTCCGTTGCTGTGAAAATGGGAAAAATTTAATTTTTTTCCATTGACGTAAAACTGGGAAAAATTGGACTTTTTTTCATCAAGGTGAAAATTATGGAAAATTGAAAAGAAAAAAATGCAATAAAAATGATCATACAATTTCTGAATTACAAATCTGGATGTTTAATGTATTTGCACTCGGGCCTATCTATCGTTATACTTAGTACCCTACCAGTACCACGAAAATGAAATAATTAGCAAATGTAACACAAAGTTTCATAAAGAACCACAATAAAGTTGGTACAGTAAAATAAACAATATGCACATGAATTAAACATAAATAGTTGTCAAACACTTACTCGTACACAACTTACGATCTCTGCCAGGAAAACAGTTTCGATAATAAAAAAAACCCTTTGGAGTTCAAATTCACTAGTAACACACTAAGATAATTATTAATTATCTTGCTGCTTGTATCAACTGGCTAAGTGGTGTACTTTGCTGTTGTTTTATGTTTATCAACTTTATGATTTGCCATTTTTTTTCCTGACCTGTAATTGACATGTGAAATTAGACACTGAGTGCTGTTTGCCAGGTGTTCAGTTATGACTTATGATGGTGTGTGTTCCTGATTACTAGTAAACAAGGTACTTAAATTACAGTAATGTTATGCTCCTGTAGTTCTTATGTTAAAACTGTAAAGATCTCATGTTGGCCTTCTTTCCACATTCAAACACCTTGCTATGGAGCGTCCCAACCTTAGATTGCAGTACTGAGTTACGAAGTTCGGGAGTTGAACTACTTCAGAGATTTTAGCTTTAAATGTTATATTCTTTATTATTCTAATTGATATTACAATTTGCATAGCATCACGCTTCAAAATATGCAATTTATAACAGTTTCTATTACTTTGAAATAAGAGACAATTCTTATACTCAACTTACATTACCGTCATGACGGGATCATGATAACTAATCTGATATAGATTGGGCCTATGTGTGATGGATGATAGGGCGCCAGTAATACTCCCCTCGTATTACACTGTAGAGACTCTTGTGTGACTCAGGGGGTGGTCGGTTCGTTGTGCTCGGCCATCCCACCAACGTCGTTCTTATGCTTATGGTGACATAGGTCGTAACACACTATACCATGATGTAACTGCAATGCTCCAGTTCATTGCGATTTTATTAATTCTCACAATACAAGGTGCCTGAGTATTATGTTTACGTACGCACCAAGGTATTGGGAGGTTCCGTTACCGAGAATAATATATATAATTCCGCGGTGGTGGGTAAGTGCGAAGTAAATGATGGATGTCCCTGTGACATGTGAAAATGCAGCTCTTTAGCAGCAAGTGTCGGCGGCCACTAGGATGGACCGACGGTTTGTTTAGAGATGAACACAGGTGTAAAATGTGAATGCTCTAGATGACAATGCTTTGTTTTGACCCTAAAAACAATGCAAGGCAGTCTATCCCCGGGCACGTAACAGTGTGGTGATGACTCTACAGGCGTGGTTCGTGGTACTCGCGTTGGTGATGGTGGATTATGCCTGACGAATGAACGTACTCACTGCGATCAACGTAACTCACGTATCATGAATGCTTCTCCATCTTCTATGCTATGCAATGAATGTGGATGATGCGTACGTAACCTTGGAGCTCAACTCGCTACGCAATGGCGACAGTTAACACATACACGTGGTCTGTTACAATTACAGGTTATTAAACATCTGAAAACACTACATGCCGGAATAACAATATTTCGATAAATAACAATGAGAGTCTGTGGCCAATAATTGAAAGGTAGTGGTGGTTTGAGGTTAGGCCATGCTGTAATGGGATTTAACCCACCGCTGGCCCTATGGCCGGTGTCAATATTAATTTACTACATGAATTGTAACAGGCACTTAAGACGACAACATTTTGGGGTAGTTGGTCAATGTTGTGTGGGACCTGAAAAATATGTTTGTTTTTTACTCTGTTATTGTCTGCTATAAATTTACAGGGGGAGAGGGAGATGTTATTTATTTGGACGTTTTTACGTGTCCTGGAACAGCACGAGGCTTTAGATACCACGGGGGGAAATGGGGAAGAAGTTGGCGAAGGTTTTTGTTAAGGTCAAGCTTTCACCTGGAGTGATTTCGGAAGACCCTGGAAGACAGAAACCAGGATGGTCGCAGCCAGGTATCGAACCTGGATCCTCTGAATGCGAGGTGAATGTTTAATTACTGCTCCACCATGCTCATTACGTTACCACTGATCCACCATGCTCGGTTATCAAACAAAAGAGTACATTAATGTTCTGCCATGATGTTGTTGTGGGGTTTTCTTACTATATATTAATTGCAAAGACTTATGGAATCCAGGAAATGTTATTCTGGAATATTTCCTCAGGCTATGAACTTTGTGCCAGTGTTTCACAGTGTATGCACCTTGTCAGAACTTCGGCATTATTTTGAACTTTCCAGCCGCCGCCATGTGCTTCGGCTATCTTCGGACAGCTTCGGCGACGCTCGTGCACCTTCCTTTTCTCTGCCGTCTTCCCCTCTCCTTCCCCTTCTTCCGTGGTTAGCCCGGCCGGCGCGCTCTCGGGTGTAAGTCAGTCTCTGCTTGTGGTTCCTTCCCCGCGCATAGTTTCTCTGCCCTTTCGGCGCTCCGACGGTCGTCATGTCTTCGGTAAGTTGGCTTGGCTTTTCAGTTTTGTTAAAGTTAGTATTCTTTGAAGCAGTTTGCGCCTTCTGAGCTCTAATCCGCGTGTCTACTTCGTTTCTTTTCCTTACCTTTTGGTAAAGGATGCCGCCGGGGAGTTGAAAGTGACCGAGATGAACGACATGGTACGCCCTTTTTTTAATGTGTGTTGTTGGTTTTTGTGTTGTGTAATAGCCATGTGGGCGTTTTTGGAAAATGTGTATTTTTTATAATGCATTGTTATTATCCTGTACCGCTATTGTCTTGAAAGTCAAAATTATACGCTTGAACTTTACCTATGCATGTTTGTTGTAATTTTGGGAGAGAAATGGGGTTTCCTCGGGACTAGCCTAACTTGGTTCTGTGTACAATACCTGTACAATGTCAACTTAGGCGTATCGCTCATTTCCATTACTTCTTTGATAATTACATCGTAAGCCTAAATGAGGGCATATATAATACAATGTGTTTGCCTGTATTGTTTTAAATTGTTTTAGTATATATTATGTAGTTTTTCAATACTTATCCATAAAGTTGAAGGTATGAATTTTGGTCAGTCAAAAAACTTACCAAAACCAGGTAAATTTTTTTGTCAAGGAAAGAAATTAGACGACGTCGTAAAACCTTATAAACAAACTGTATGAGTTTTATTATTATATTTGCTCTAATTTAGGATTTTAAAAATATTTACCATGCAAGTATTATAAATGAAGTATCATTGCCTAAAATAGCTTTAAGGGCTTGTTACCGAGTTTTGCAGTGATTCCAAAAAAAATTTTTTATTGCTACCAAATACTCATATCAAAAATTTGCTCCACAGTTTTGACACTTACATGTTATAATTTGTAGCAGAATTTTTTGTTAGAAATGTACCAAATGGTTTTTTAGAGGTCATAGTTGAAATTACCGCTTTTTTTGTCATGAAAATAAACAAAAATGAAGTAAAATATTTTTTTTTGCTGATGGATTGTGCATTATTTTTAAAAATGCATCCACAGTATTGAGCATCGTGTGACTGCACATTGACTCATATTTTTTTAAAATCTTTTGGTTAAAAAATATTTGAGTTATTGTCACCAGTCTGGAAAAAACTCGGGAACAAGTCCTTAAAGGAATTATTTATTGTTTGTCTTTCCTGTATGTTTTCAACTTTTCATGTTAGTTTGATGTACTGTGTTGCTATTGTTTCTTCCTATTAGCGTAAATGATTTGTTTGGAACATCCTAAAGTATCCTTAATGAGTTAGTAGTATATGAAAATTACTGGAATAAGATCAATACTATATTTTGCTCCTTTTCGCATAGCCTACCTAGGTTACAACTTTTTATTGTTTTACCTTCCATACAAATAAATGTTAACAAAAAATTACACACACAAAATTTTGTTTCGAAATTACGTCGCCATACACAACGAATCTTTAGGCTGTAAGACTGTAGTTTCACTACTGAACCAGTTTAGGACACGGGATGAAGAAAATTGTTGACTGAAGGAAGCCTGTATCTTATTTATTAACCTTTCCAGACGTAATCTCATAGTCAGCAAAAATAACGGAACGTTTTTTTTTTTTCTATTCAACGCCCAACACTTGAGCAACACTCAACTGTTGAATTTGTAGGGCGAACGGGTGGCGAGCGCATGACATAACACATTTCACAGCTTTATACAAGAGAATGAATAAAGCTGTGGAGGTGGAGTTGCTGTTAAAAACAGATTTAGCTCATTACGAACAACTTCCTCGCTTTCATCCTTCATCTAACTTGAATAGCAAAAACGTTTCTCACTGACCAACTTTTTGATGTTTCAGTTGCTTAGAAAGCGCGCATAATGTTAGGAAAAAATTCTGTACAACTAACGAAAAAAAATTTAGTCTTCATATTTGTTTGTTGGCATCCAGATATATGAAATTACACACCATAAAAGTTTGGATGTGATTTTGCTTTTAATTCGTTAGTTATCATGTGATATATTTAAGGATGCATGAAAACAGTACCAAGTTCAAAAAAATTTTTTTTTTTTTTTTTTTTTTTTTTTTTTTCATTTTTTAAACCCCTTAAAATGGTGTAAATGATGAACTAACTACGTCACCTGATGCATGTTTAAATGTTGTACAATATGCAAAAATTTTAAGATCAAAGTTACTAGGTGAAAATTTTAGGATTTTTGGCAATAGCGCGCGCAGAAACAAGGACAGTGCTTATGGCAGTTACCATGCATTGGAAAGAGAGAGCGAATGTCCATATAACCCTGTACTGCAATCTAAGCGTGAGATGCTTTGTAGTAAGTAAACATTCAGAATGAATCAGATACGCCTGTTCTCCGCTTTTCTCCTTATTTTAATGTCTTATATATAAGTTACTATATATTATTTTGCCGTCATATGGTTAGTATAATTTCACAATGATTTTAAAGAAATTTTCTCCGGAAAATTTGGAAAAAACTTTTTTTTCCCCGGTTTTTTTCCTTACACCAACTTTTCTGGAAATTTTAGAACCCTAGTAGAGCCTATAGTTTTTCTTTGTCACGAACTTCCGTGAATGAAAAAACTTTTAATGTTTATATGGTTGGTAAATGTTGTCCAATGAAGACTTACAAGAACTGTCTACACTATGTCGTCGTGAGCAGGAAGTTGCTAGCCAGTGCTTATTCTGCCTGTAGCAAATATATGCATCGTATAGAACAGTAAAAGGCGAAAGGTATTCTTGAGGAACAAGACAGTAATAAAGAAAAAGAAACAACTTGAACAAATGAAAAATATGTAAAAGTAACTAAAATTAATGAAGAGATTTTCAAACACCACCGCCAGACAGATTGTGAATAGAGAAAAACTGCTGCTCTACAAAAAAAAAAAAAACGTACGAGGGCCAAAAAAATGGCAGTTGGTAAGAAGGACTTAGAAGAAATCCACTTGTGTAGGTAATGAGTAAATGAATCAGTACTTACAAAAATGCAATCAGGTGTAATCTATGGTAAAAAAAATTAATTACACATTTTCATTAGAAGGCAGCCAAAATAAAACTTATCAGTGGCAATAGTGCATCATCAGCAGCATTATGGTGCACCACAAAAATCTATTGTTTGAAAATTGTAGATTGTTTATGCTTTCATTCTTATTTTCAAATTTTTTATTCTATAAGTATGCAGATTTAAAGTTGTTCCGGCAAGGAAATGTTGGTTTAAATTTAGATGGTATGTTTATCATAGTAATTAGTACTAGTGACTTTTTCATTAAGAAAATGATTTGTATGTGGAAATAAGTGTAAAACCACTTTATTACGAAAGGTTAGTAAAATTAGTTTTTTTTTTTAATACACAAGTCATTTGACGATTTCAGTTTTCTTGTGCTTGTAAGTTTATCAGTAGTTTCACTTCAAAAAATTTTGACCAACAGAAATATTGTTTTAGTTTGGTTTTCATAGCTTAAATCTGTTTTTAATTCACTGTGTTTTTATGTGCATCATCAGAAATAGTAAGTTAGTAATTTTTTGTCATGTTTTGGGCGATACTAATTGGTTTTCTCATTTATTTGACCCACCACTGGGAGTGTCAGGCCTGGTGCTGGGGCCCTTGCGAGTGGCATAAGATTGTTTGCCACTGACTGTGTTTTTATATGGAGAGGTAGGTTGAAGGAACAAGTTGCAGGGTGACTTAAGGGGAGAAGGCTGGAGAGAGAAGGGCTCTAGGAATGCTGGGGAGGATATTGAATGATGTTAGTAGTGTAGTGGTATAAAATGTATATATTGCAATGGTACAGTCAATGTTAGATTATGCTGCAGCAGAGTGGGACGCGTACGTGGAATTGGGAGGTGCGGGAGCTGGAGAAGGCAAGGGCAGGATGGTGAGAATGAAGGGAACTTCCTCTGCCTGTGATGTTGAAGGAAAGGAGAAGAGTAGGAAAACTGGTCAGGATGTAGAAGGTGGTGAAAGAAGAGGGAGGGGGGGGATAAGTTAGGCTACCTAAGCAGTGCATGGAGTAAGTGGGAAGACTCAGCTGATGAGTAGAGCAGAACGGGATAGGCAATCTATGCTTAGGAGGTCGTTGAGAGAATGGAATGTACTTCTTTGGAGGAGTTGGCAAATATGAAGAGAGTTGGAAGGTTTAGTAGGTAGTTGTGAAGTGTTCAAGGAAGATTGCCACTGGGTGGTCACCTATTTGTAAGATAATTGTTTATGTATTAAAATAGTAGTTAATTATGCTTATGGTGACAACAGTGACACGTTAGTAAACATTGTGTGTTTATTTTACTTTAGTTTGAATGAGGCTCTCGTAACTTGAATATCTAGGTTATAGGCAAACAGTGTGAAAGTTTTATGCAACTACAATGTGAAGTTGTATGCATAGTAAAATAAAATTGCATTGAAACAATGTATCTGTACTAAAGCATGTATTTAACAAATAACTTAATTGTATTTAAAATTTCCAAAATTTGTACGTAACACAAAAAATAAGATGTGCATTTAATGAGAGTTCAACATGAGAACAGAATGCATGCTGGGGTAGTCAGCTTGCTTACACAGTCAGTCAACTACTATAAGGCCTAATATATTGGCATATGTGCTACGTGATTTATACCTTTATATGTATGAATGTAAAACATTCCTCATAGTTCGTAGTGTGTAGCTAGCAGGATAAGCAGTACCTACTGTGAAAAGCTGCCAAGTTTCTTTTCTATACATCCAGTGATTTTGAACTATGAATAGCAAGATGGGAAATTTATTACCATCCCTTCACATTTATGCCGGTGCTTTTCTATTTCTGTCTGCATTTATTGTCAGTTTTAAGTGTCTGGCCGGCTCGTAGTGCAGGGGGTGGGGGAGGTAAGCGGCTTCCTGGGTGGTAGAGGGGGAGGTCTGTCTTTCTTCCTGCTCTTCGTGCCATTCCAAATAGGTATATGAGTTACTGTTTCGTCCGAGCTGGGTTGTTGCCACTGGAGTGTGGTGCTCCACTTAAAACATTCATAAACTCTTTGCAAAGCAAGGAGAGAGAGATAACTAAGAGGGGTGTGAACACTGGAGTGATAAGAGCCAAAGTACCACGCTCAATGAGAAGTATATAATATTGCCTCTGTGCCCTGTGTCAACTGGTGTGCAAGGTTTTCCTTATAGCTGTGACACTGAAATGTTATTTTTGACACTTTGAAGTAAAGGCCAATGCATTTATCTTGTTTTGTACTGTGTCCTTTATGGAGTTACAACAGTCTAAAGAGCAGGTTTTAGCAATTTTGAGAGGCCCGAAAATCATGTTTCTAACAAGCATGTTGAATTTTTAAAATTATGTAAGCGTAGTTTCAAATGTGTCTTATTTTTGTAGATAAACATGATATGAATAAGTTATGCAGTTTCACGTAAAAAAAAGACTAGGACTTCTCTTAAAGTTTGTTCGGAATAAAGTGAGTATTTTTTAATCTCTGGTTACGTTTTTAATTTCAAATAATGTCTACTAAGCAATATTCAAAGTTGATTGTGCTGTGTTGAGGTGACAATGAATATTATTTATTAATTATTATTCCAGACAGTGTTGTGTTCAAAACTGCTCACTTTATCGCGAGCCACAAATAGCAGTGTTAGTAGGATATCTGATGAAGCAATGAGAAATAAATGTTTGCTTGTCCTTAAATGTAAATCTACACAGAGTGCGGTTGAATTTACACAAGTGAGCAAATGTTCTATCTAAATACTTTGAAGGTAAAGTAGAAAAAATACTGGCGAACATCAAACAACTCCTGGAAAACAAATTGGATTGCAAGATAGCCTAGTTTTTATATTTTGTTATAACAATTTGCGTTAATGTCTGATCACCCACCTACGAGACGCAACTGGAAATGTAATGCCATCCATCCAGGCTCTGTAAAAAAGTACTGTTTTTAACTATTATAAAAGTGCAACAGTTGGTACCTGTATCGTTGTTAGATGTTTATAATGTTGCAAGGGTTGTGTTAGCATTATAGTTCAGCAAAGCTT
Organism: Medauroidea extradentata; assembly: GCA_003012365.1. NCBI lineage: Eukaryota > Metazoa > Arthropoda > Insecta > Phasmatodea > Phasmatidae > Medauroidea > Medauroidea extradentata. Next base: position 29,330 of record PNEQ01006954.1, read on the forward strand.
TGTAGTCAACTGAAGTCAAGTTTTCTTTAAATCAGGAATTATGAGTTATACACCACGTAGATTCTATTCTGTTGGGTATTTATTATGAATTAAATGTGTGTGTGCGCTAACTACTTGTTATACAGAAATAAATCAGGGCCTGTATTGTACACAAAACTGTAAATTACACTTACAAGAATATGCTAGTTTTACTAAGCAGGCCTAGTTGTGGAAAACTATTGCTGTATGTACAATTTTGTCCTATTATTAGGAATAAAAAAAATATACATATCTTACCAAAACTTACAGCTGTATAGATACAGTATATTAACAAGAAGATTAATTATACATACTTTAAAAAGTAAGAGTAAAAATATACTGTCAGAAAGCAAAATGAGTAGTTATGTGGTTTTTCTAACTTAATGTACATATTAATGTACTATTATCATTGTAAAAATATGTGAATTTTAATGTAGTAACGTAATAGTTTAATGTGTTTAGTTTTATATACATACTTGGAAATACCAATATCGCAAATTAATTTAGTGTAATTTTTTATGTTTGGCTCATGTAGTTAAAAACAACACATATAATGTGAAATGTTACAACATTTAATGTATCCAGCGTAATACTACAATTTTGCTGTAAGGCATTTGTAAACTGTGAAGTGTGTGCTAAGATATTACTATACCTACGAGTTTGTAACGAAAACATTTTACACCATTTGGTTTATTCCTTATGTATGCATCCGCAGCACTTCGTCTGCTTAATTAAATGATTATCTGTTCTAACTCTCATTTGTCTCGAAGGTTTGACTGGCAAATCACAGACGTACTGAGTCACAATAATCCTATCCTGATTGGTGCAGTCAAACGAGATACGTGACTGACCTAAGACAAGCTGCCAATGATGCCATGAAGCAGACCCGGTTGAAACAAAATGGCTCTATATACGACTAGTTTATGTCCAGCACATCCATTTTAATATTTTAATGTTACGTGTATTCCTGAATTAATTCCATTCCAAGAAACCAACTTCTTAGAAGGTTGGTTGTAATCTAGTTTAAAGTTGTAATCTCCACAAAGTAGAAAAAATTACAGAGATTGGAAACGACTGCTACTAGTAAGATAATAAAAGGCAGAGTAAGTTCAAATACAAAATAATTGGAAACTTCACATGTGTCACATTTTATAGTTATAGAAATGGCAGATTTTTTTCAATGTAAATTTTGCTTACATAACTTACTTTAGTGTTATGAATGAAAGAAAGAAGGGAAAAAACAAAAGACCATTGAAGCCTTTAACGTACAAAAATTAAAGATTCACTTTAGCACTTTAAGTGTGTGAGTGTGTGGGAGAGAGCATGTGTGTGTGTGCATGTGTATGTATTCACACACACTTATAAATTTTTTTTTTGTAAAACTTTGCATTTTTGGTAAGAATGTTAGTAAAACTAATTAAATGGTTAACATATTAACGGTATGTGATTTTTTGTCTCTAATAAATGTAGCAAAATGTATATGTTGGCAAAGAGGCTAATAATATTTTTAAGTTTGTGACTATGCAATAAGTATGGTTTAAAAAACTTAATGGTACCATTAGTCAACGTTCTCGGAATGGGCAGTAGGTTCCAGAACTGTTGTGTTTCGAGAGGGTGGGGACACCCACGAAGCAGACCTTGGAGGAGCACGCTGGAGGGGAGGGACCAGCTAGAACTAGGGAGTCCTGCTTTCTAGATGTGTTTGCAGTTTCTTGTGGAATTGTTATACTGTAGCCTAGTTCAAAATGGCATATTTTGCAAACCAGCTCCTATCACAGGTCATTTGCCAATCAGCGTGTCTTTTTATCTTTGGATATGAATAGACCTACAAAGAGTCAACAGATATTTGAAAACAAGGAATTGTATAATTTCATATCTATAACCACTTAATTACGTATCTGTATAATACAGGTTATTGTTGCATGTTATTTGACTATAGTCCTTTCTAGTGGTTTATGTCGCTAGTTTTGAGAAAATATTGACACAGCGGAAAACGTGGGAATGATATTGCTTGGGTACAGGCTAGGACAGTGGCGTTGTCAGAAACGTAGTAAAAGGGAACAAATTGTATCTTACTTGGCACGAGATCGTATCTGTCTGGGGTCGTGTGGCCGACGGCCCATGTGACGGCGCGCTGGCGTAGCGCTGTTCTCAGGAGTGATGATCCGTGGTCGTGATGAGGATGCTGGAATCTTGATTAGATGATTGATGTAGTCCGGAGCTGGAACTGACTAGGTAACACACTCGCACCGAAATGATAACACTTGAGTTGAACTGAATCTAATACCGATTTATTTTGTGTATTAAAGGCGGATTGGGATGCTTACGAAAACAATCGGCCTGACTACCTACTACCCGGCCAGTGGGTGACGCGGCTAAATAAAAAAAAACAGCTCGCCGGCCGTAACAATTATTAAGTAAAGCCCCTCAGGCAAAGAGTCAAGAGGGGTGGGGTATGCTCCAGGTCCAAAGCAATAGTAACATTCCGGTACTTAAATAACTATTGATACGCTAATGACTGGTGATAAAAAGTTTATATGACCCGGAGTGTCGCGCCCGCCTCAATGTCGACTGCCGACCTTCACTTCCGCTTACACTGGTATCCACACGGACTCCGTGCAACTGGAAGTGAATAACATGTATCCCCTTAGTACTCAAACAATCTAGAACAATTTCAAAGATAAATATACAATAGTTACAATTGAAAATAGTGAATACCAGTCTTAGATTTTGAATGAATAGATGAGCGTCTCTGTTCATGTTGTGTGCACGCCCCTGATATGTTGCAGCTTAGTGTGATGCAACAACAAATAAAGAAAAATACACAATGAAATAATTCTGTACTAAAACAAAAATACAGGAACACAAAATAAAACAATACGACACTGCCACTGTCCCTTCAAAGATCTTTACATGTAAACACTTGGCGCACTGTTGGGTTGGCCGCTATCCCTTTGATGCAGCGCCGGCGCATCGCTGTAGGGCAGTAGGGTGCATGGACGCGGCACACAGATCAGATAGGCTGCAAGTGAGCGTGCTTGGCATGCGTCACTATATGTATCTAAAAATAGTTTTAAAATGATTATATATTATGTACACACACAGGATGTATGTAGGCTTATATTATTGTCAAACATTTTGGGTTTGTGTTCCTAACATCGGTACAAACAAGGAAGTTAATATGAACACGGGTAAGAAAACTTTTTATTTCCTAGTTACAAAGAGGTATGTGAATTCGTAACAGCAACACATGTGTAAGTGAAACAGTAGATAGGAACCAATGTTAAGTACACTGAGTTGGTAATATCATCCGTTGTACTCCAGCCTCCGTTGCCACAATATTAGTGTGCAATGGTTCAAGTCCCACTCTCACAAATCTGTAATAATAGTGCATATGGAAATATGGCTCCATACCAATACTCTTGTAGCCTACATGATTGTATTTGTAGATACAAGTGATGTAATGAACATTACACGAGTAGACGTGTTTTTCCTCTGCTTAGATGCATACTACTGTAAACCTGTGTTCCATACTTCAGTTTATACTGTTGAAAATCCCTCAAGTCTCATTTTGGTGTAATCCATGTTGGATTTGCTCTTGTAGGATGTTAGTGATTGGTATGAGCATCGCATACACAAGAACTTGACATGTCCCCAGACAAAGTAAGACATTGGATTTTAATTGGGTGATGAAGCAGGCCAAGCTACGACTCCTCGGCCAGTCTATATTGGCGGGCAACAATCATTCAAGTACCGACATACTGTCTGTGAGACTAATGAGGGCAGGAACATCAGCGTGCATAACCCACATTGTTTGGACAATGTCGTGAGGTACATCTTCGAGGAAGTGATGCAACTTGTTCCTGGGTAAACTAAAGGTAAATTATCTAGTCAGATACTGAGAGAGGAAATAAGGCCCTAGAAAATGATGATTAATAGTTCTACTCCTGGCATTTAAACAGAAAATCCCCATTGATGGTTATCGTGATGCACATCATGAGAGATACTTGGCAATTTGTACCATCATGTGTAATCCTCCTGCCTTATCAGTAAATAAGATGCAATTGCAAGCTATAACCTTATTGAACCCAGCAGTCAGTTCTACGTGTCGCCAGAATGCTCTTCTTGGTGCAAAATCTGCCACATTTCGGCTAATTCTTGACCCGCTGAATGTGATATGGGTGTTAAGAATTCTCAGCACAGTCATTCGACCAACACGTTTCCTACCGGCAATATATCTTATGCTATCATGTGAATTGTTCATAAACTTTGATTGCCATTTTACACCAGAATTATGTAGCAAAACATCAGTGTTGTGTACACGTTAGCCTATCACTGTTTACTAACAAGTTTCGGCACATAATGAAGAAAGATTTATGTTCTGATGTTGGTTGCTGTATTCAATAAAGTACAACTGTACAGTTCCCGAAAACTATATCACATACAAGACACGTGTAATTGCTTAATTCGTAAAACTATCTTGTATTATTTAGGTTTTAATAACTCCGACAATTGTGTGTTCAGTACGAGAGAAATATTTAATTTTTATTAAAATCAAATTGGCAAACCTACATGCATGCTTCACATGCGCCGTGGTTGAAACTGTGTGTTGCTCGTGCGAGACAATAGACATGATGAAAAATAGAATGGACTCTATCTGTGAAATTATATATGGAATTTTGCCTGGGACCAGTGTAGTTGCGGTGCACACTGCGGCAGTGCTACGTGTACAGAGTTCTGTTCTGAATTATGAGTAGTGTGTATTTGGCTTTGTTATGCTGAAATTTAAAAAATGGCAGTCATTATGAAACTATGAACACAGCACATGCTTAATATATAGAAGTCAAGTTACCTTACTGGGTTCTGGACATACTGATCTTGATGAAATTGTGAAATACAGTTTCTTAGATGTCTAGTTTGATTTTTTAAAATGGCTGCCTTTCCAAAAATATGAACACAGGATGAACAAAATGCACAAAGTCAAGTCTCCTTACAAGGTTCTGTATGTGTATAGAGTTTAGTGAAACATTCTCCGAGTTAAAAGTTTGCATGACACATGCACATACGCACATAAGCAGGAAGTAGGCTAAGATATCATTGTCCTCGGTTGAGAGATTGCATTTGCATGTGAAAACATAGCATTTAACTTTGCTTCCAGTATACAGTGTACAGTTTTATATGTCATGTTGAGAATACTTTGGTTTGGTGAGATGTTGCGGTTTATTCTCATGCTCGCCAAACTACACTTGGCCAGGTAAAGCAGCAAGAATAGTAGTGTTGTATTAGGACACTTTCTTGAGATATCACCCAGGATGTTTAGATGTTACTGTGCAGTGAAGCCAACAAGCAAGGACCACGTCAGACTGTCCTGTCCTATGAACACACACATACTGTTCTGTAGAGTCTGCTAGTAAAGTCTACGTTCAAACATAACAAAGCTGTACACTGTTGCATTCTTTGAAAGGTATGGTTGTAATGTAGGTACAGCTGTTAGAGAGTTCGTCATGGAGTATTAAATGGTGTGGCGCAGTGGTTAATTCCGGATCATGTAGCCATACTGAAGGCAGTAGCTGTGATTGTGCTTCAATTGTGTAGCAACAACTTGCAATGATTACCATCTGATAACATACAGTATGTTTATATACTATAGCTACAATAAGAACACACTTCAAATTCTTGTTGCTGTATGTTTGGAAATTTTGCACAATAAGATTTTGGATTCCTCCAAATGCCTAAAAGCAGTTCTTTTTTTTTCCTTCAAATTGCTGTAAATTAACCAAATAGTGTACTAACTGGATTCTGAAAAAATAAGAAAAACGTACGTAGCGGACTTTAAACTGGACTTTCACAAATAATAAAGATACTGTTTTCCATCCATATTTCTTGTTTCCAATCTCGTGCACTATCTACTCTGGTCGTGGTTGCACTGAATGTTTTTTCTTTCACTTACCGTAATTGCATACATATAAGCCATATCATCAGACTTCCCACTACTTTGTTGTTAGACTGCGAAGACTACACTTTTAAACATTTCTTCTGATTTGTCATACGTTGCCTGGGTGGGTGTTTCCACCCTTACTGTTAGCGAGGTTGCCTGCCTTCCTGCTGGCTTGGATTTACTTTTGAGGGAGTGTACCACTGCCAGGTTGGCAAAATATTTGTCCTCAAAATCCACCGTACGTGCGGTGTGTTCGATGGAATCAAAGTCCATCAGATTGTCAGGTGCATCCTCGTCAATTACATAGTCGGCATCAGAGTGTTTGTGCAGCTTAGGAAGGTCTTGCATAGCAGCTAAGAACAAAGTACGTTGAGTCATGTCTTCTTTGACAGTCAAAGACACTTCATAAGCGCACTTTATGCGACGTTCAGTCCACCAAATGACTGAACAGCTGCCATAATGAAATACGGTAAATACAGCCCAAAAAGTGAGACAAAGAAACAACCCCAAAAAACCACAACAGAGAATGCACTGGACTGCGACACATGAATGTTCAGAACAAAGAACCACCAACAAACAAGAATAAATTAGAGAGACATGACAGCAATCAATGAACTCTGCAACAGTTTATGCTCACAAAGCTACTGCTTCTTTCCTCCACCCCGATACTTTTGTAGTGTTCAACAAACACACACTGAAAGTACCGAATTTAAGATACAAGCACCAAACGCGCTACGAGCACCACACAGACGTACACTCGAAGTACATGCCCTTTACCGACATGAAAGTACAAACGCAAGTGCTCAACATGCACGGGAAAGTGCCAAGACGAAAATGGACACTACATGCACACGAAAACAATTATGCGAAAATCTGGAACGAATCCGGCCCAGAGGACCAAAAATGTTGCATGGACACAAACAGGACCGTAAAAAGTCTGATGCAACATCCCCAACGAACATTTCAACGATTAAAATTGAGCCATGCTACCGGCACAACCACTTACCGCCATCTTGGTTGCGTGACTGACTTCCAGGTTGGCACACCAGCACCACTAGCCACAGGCTCAGCAGGTCTGCCAACTGCACAGCAGTAGAAGTGGGAGATTCAAAATCCTGCATTGGAAATCCAAGTTTAAGTTAGCCTGAAATGTACAATATTGTCTGGACCCAAAACATTATCAAGTCAGTTAATATAGTCACAAATTTACAAGTTCAAACACGCTCATAGGAAGTATCAACAGAAGCCCAGTACTGTACCTCAAACTAACATATGGAGTTGACACCATAAAGGAAAGGTTAATAATTATAATTTGTAAACAAATTTAAGGCCATTATCCCTCATTTCTAGTGCTAGTATGATAGTTATATTTTAAATCCTAAACTAGAGCAAATATAAAAAAGCTGTCACCAAGTTTGATGTTGAAGAGCAAAAAGAAGACTTGCAAATAAAGCAATGGAATCCTCAATTTGACTTAGATTTTAGTAACTCTTGGTTTGCTGCTAAATTTCATTATTCTCTGAAACTAAAATTTGGGGGCAAGCCTCGTTTCGACTAGTGACTTCTTCAGGTAGTCAATACTTGTCGCAAAATTGTAACGTGCCTGGTAGACCTTGGTATAAGAGTTGTCAGGGTGCGTAAATTTTTTTATTTAATGCATATTCTGTGCCACTCAAAATGACACTAGATAGCAATGTGACAACTTATTTAGATGTCATAGCTATATTTAATAAGAAGCTTAATATCTCATGGGTTGTAATATTTGTAATTTTTTAAAGGATTGTATTTGTACATTATTTATTTGCATATTTCACTTTTCTAAAAAATTTTTCATTTTGTACTGGAAAACTTGGAAACATTAATTACAGTTCGTCTGCCATTTTATTTAAACATTTCTTATCTCTACAATATTCACAAATCACGTCCCAGAGTCAAATTCCACAAAACAAATTCATAAGTCTCATGCATATCGTTATAATGCTTTTATTTGCATATTACCTTTATAGCAATTACTGTTATTGGTCCCGCTTCTGATTGCCAGATATTCAGGCATAGGGGTGGCTTTGCCTTGCCTGGTTGATGTTTCAAGATGACAAGGTGAAGGGGGTGGGGAACAAGACAAATATTATATTCGTTGCCTACTGTCCTCCAGCACTGACAGAGCTATGTGCCTCGGAGTGAGAGTGAGGGGGTTTATTTGGAAAGGGGGGGGGGGGTCTGACTAGCACCACACCACTCATCTGGATTACCAAAAACACCAGCGTATATATTTCCTAGTATACATTTCAACTTTTTATCTGTAATTTCTGTTTTGGCCTGTTTTAATGGTGTTGAAAATATAGTGAGCATTGTATAACCTATGTTCTAAAAGATGAATTTTTACACAAGCATTATTTTTAAATAAGTTGGTTGATTCCCGACCACTTGCAAATCACAAATTTTTTTGTCACATGTAAGCACATGTATTTTGTGGGGATACTTGAAGGTATAGCTGTTGCAAGTAATTTATATTTGGATAATACAAAGTTCATGAGTTCATTGATCTGCGTGTAGAATCCCCCTTCCTGTGTTCACTCAAGCTCTACGTTGTTTTATTATCTCACTGGAAGATCAGATGGGGCTTGAGTGTAAGGCAGTGAATTCTAATGTGCAGATAATTTACTTTCTGAATATTTCCTTTCCCTGGTAAAAAAATGTTAATAGTTTTTGGTCAATTAAATTTCAAGTTTGTTTCACAATCATAAATGTAATCTTAAAGTGCTTTGTATTTTTGAGTGATTCGATAATTGTGTGCTGTAATTGGACTTTGCGTTTTTACGTTTCCATCATAGTTGCACTGAAACATTTTATTACGTGATTTCTGTAGCAATTTTATAACACAGTCCCCATACTTACTTTCGACACTGTCTGTAAAACCTATTAATTAATTTTTTTGGTTCTAATAGTAACTGTGTTGTTAGATTTTTAAACTCTGTTGTACCACTAATAATTTATAATTCAGCATCTATATTATAATTTAACGTAGTCACTGGTTACTAATAGTGTTAATTTAAAACTGCATGATGGCAGGACCTGTTATCTTAGTGGCATAATTTTGAAAATACGACTGTTTGGAACAAGATGAGTGATTTGTCTTGTATAACAAACTGATTCAGTGTCACTTGGTTGGCCTCTGAATATTAGCCATTAGGACCTTGCACAGAGTACAAAGACATAATCTTAACTTCTAAAGTGGCTGTTGGTTTGTAATGGGACATTGGAAATTGCATGTTGTTGTGACAGCTTCTTGCAAGAATGATTTGTGGCTTCAACTTGTCTGTTCAAGGTAGTGATGTGTTACTTATTGTTTCGTTGGCCATTGTCTTTGTGTTAGTGTAAAATGGGTCGAGTGTTTTCTTGGAGTAAAACATAGTTGTTAATTGTATTTTGTTTTTCTTTAGGCTACCATGGCTATGGATTTGATTCATCTGGTTCAAGAAGTGAAACAAAAGATAGGAGTCCAGTACGACACGGCGGTGGATGCAAACGAGATTTACGAAGAGTTGGAGCAGCACCATGTTAGAGAAGATAGGGTGCAGTTTGTAGCATCGTTGTTCATGAAGAAGTTAGGTGTGACTTCGTGCTCAGATGTTGTCAGCAGTGATAGTGATTTGCCTGGGGATGTGAGCTCAGACAAAGTAACTTTGGAAAATAAAAATGAAGGTGAAGGGACTCTGTCTGGTGAATGTTTTTTTGGATCTGTGTTGAGAGATGATCAAGAAATATCTGCCGGTGTTGCGCAGCCCAACTCTAAGTCGCTGGTCAGTTTAGCAGCCGACGTGGAGTCGAAACTTCAGGACTGCAAAGTAGAGGGGGGAACAGTGAATGATTCCAATACTAGCATTGTTTCGGTTCCGTGTTCGTCCAGAGTGTCTAGTACGGTTAACTTGCCATCTTCATCTAATGATGTGGGTACGCTTTCTCCGGTAGCATTAGATTTTGACTATGATGTGAACAACAATGATCCAAACAACAACACAGAATACGAGGCCCCCCCAAATTCTGTATCCAGCAGCGTAAATGAACCCACTACATGTAGCCTGCACGAGGAAGATGATGAATATGTTGAACCTCAGTATATTGATCAAGAACAGATTCGTGAAAAACTTTTAAGTGAAACAAGAACAATTCACACAGTTGTCCCGCAGCGTTCTTTTGGAGAGATTTATTCTTTCCTCGAGTCTAATATGGATAATGACAACAGACTGCAGGTAGTGATGAAATATTTTTTGAATCAGGATTTCCCGAACGTTCCTGCAATTGCTGGCCCTAACAAGACTGAGGACATCCCAAAAACCAGTAGTGCCGGTACGGGCTGTAACGGTGCTCAGGATGTTCCCAATTCTACCCGTCTATCTACTGATGGTGGCAGTGCTTGCAATGTCCCGGAAACAAGCAGTGCAGCTAACGAAGATGTAGACTTGCAGGATACTATAGTCGTATCATCTGACAGCGACGTAAGTTGTATTCCTGACTGCGAGAGTGATGTTGTAGTTCAAGATGAGAACCCATGTGAAGTTGTGTACGTTGATTGTGTCAGCAAAAGTGGTAAACGTCGATCTGTGGGTAATGTAAGGGCATTTCCTACAAAAAAAAGCAAGGTTAATATCACTGACAGTTTGAATAGTATTGCTGCTGTTCAAGTTGTTCCTCCCTTAACAGAGAATGATATGACTGCAGCTCTTGATTTATCGTTGAATGCTCCAAGGCACGCTAAGAATAGGTATCATAAGCATTTTAACACAGTGAAAGAAATGTTCCCAAACATCCCAGAGGAAGACCTGGTCAAAATGTGCTCTACCTATCAAGAGACGGATGATGACTTAGTGAGGCTTATAGACAGCTTGCTGGTAACTGTAAATAGTGTCGGGGAATTAATCGAACAAGTTGTTCAGCCATTGCCAGAGTTAGGAAATTACTTGGATCCTTTCATTACATCAGAAAACGCTGTTGCAGCGGCTACGGCTGTAAAGATCTTGCCGGAGGCTGTGGAGGCAAGGCGTGCGACTGGTATGGAACCGGAACAGAATTGTATAGCTGTGTTCCAACATGCAAGTAGCGAGCGTGATGGTTCGAGCACCCTAGCGACTCCATCCAACAGTTTAGATGGCACCCGTCCCAGCAGCAGCCAGTCGTGTTCCCTGGACGGTGTTGCCGGCACTGGCAAGGCATCCACACAGTGTTCTGTGCTCTTTGGTGCAGACGCACATCCTCCTAGGATGGGTGGAGACGACATTAATAAACCAGCTGGTCGTGGCCAGGGTACAGAACATTCGGATAAGGCAGCGGGATTGGTAGATGAAGTAGCAGCCATTGTTGCTGCAACATGTGCACAATTCACTGCTTCCGTAGGCAATGCTAAACCAGTTCGGAAAGCTCCTAAAGGAACTAGGGTTCGATTTGTCGATGCCCGCACACCTTCGATGCCTCGTACGGAAGCTCAAGATTCCCCTCGGGTAAGGCGCAAAATATCCACTATCAAAAGGAGAAAGCAGCCTGCATTTGTACTAAATCCAGTTTTAGATGCACCTACTAAAATCCACAAAAGAGTGAAAAGGCGCAAGAGATTTATGAATGTGGTATCTGAAACTTCCAGCACATCAGACTCTGAAGAAGATAGAGGACGAGTTAATCTTAATGCGTCGGTACAGAACCATAGTGTCGAGAGCACAAGCACTGTGACGGCAACTGCACCACTTGAAGTTCACGATGAAACCAACATGCCAGGTACGTCCAATACGAACAATCTGCCACTTGTTGAAGAAGAACCGAGTACGTCTACAAACCTTGGTACTGGTCAAGAAGAAGAGACAATTGCTACCGATGAAAATGCACTGGAACAGCAGAAAATAGATGATCGCTATGAGTGCTTGTTGAGCATATTTCCACAGGCAGACCCCACGTATCTTCTCGACAAGTGTATAGAAATAGGTAGCGATGAGGAAAAAATGAGGCAATTTATTCAAGATGCTCTAGAAAAGAAGGATTATCCGACTTACCAAGATTACCAAAATCGCATGGAAGTTGAGAGGCAGAAGAAGAAGGTTACAACAGACTTCAGCGTGGAAAGTTTCCTGGAAATATTTCCAGATCCATTGAAGTATTTCCTTGAGCAGAAACAGTTGGTTCATGTTGACTTGGGATTGGTGTTTCTGAAGAACAGGTACCCTAGGACTCGTTGCAGCGACATCATCACTCTCTTCAAAAACTGTCAGTTCAATCTTACGAAGACTTGTCAGATGCTCGACAATGTTAAAACTGTAATGAAGACCAGACGACCTGTACAGTTACTCAGCTCGGTTAGCAAGATGGATCTCAAGTTTTTGCAAGAGGTGAGTGATGTTTTGTCATCTTAACTAGTTTATCAAGTCTCTAAATAAAAAGTATTTCATTACCATTTAGGTTTAAGCATGATTAATGTTGGCCTACAGTAGTAAAATGGTGAAAAAAAACTAAGTCAATTTAAAATGGAAAATGTTAAGGAGTTCCTTTTGTTGCTCGGAAGTTTTCTTATAACTTGTGCGAAGAAGGAAAGAGCCACTTGCCGGCCAAGTTTAATTTACAGGAGGAGATAGAGGTGTTAAGATTGAGCTTCCAGTCATTAATTTTTTTGAGGATTCGTTAAGGCCTCTACATTTGCTGGATCCCAACCTCTGTCCTAAGACGATATGAGGGTTGATGAACACGACCCTCTGACGTCACAGTTTTGTTCCAATTTCCCGTTCCCTTAGACAATCTGTGTCTCAAGGAAAAATTTTGAATGTCAAACTTTTTGTTCAAAGCTCTGTCGTATGTCCTAATGTAAGAAAAAAACTTTTTGTTTACAATATGCCGTTTTGGCAACAACTACACCCAAAGGCCGATGGCCTATACTATTCAGCTCCCCAAAAATCCTTACTAGAGGCACCCTGAACGTAATAATGTGACAAGACTATCAATTCAGCTAACAAATGCTTAAAGCAAGTCAGTGTACAAACGAACCTTCTTGAGCAAAGAAGGGAAACACATCTTTAGTTTAAAAAACGTATGTATTACCACTTCCATTTCACTGAACATACATTTGGCAATACAATTCTTATACAAATTCACAAAGGCGGTTAAACTAGACAAGTTCCGGCAATCAGCACTTCTCATTTTCAGTTACTAGTCGAACCACAGTCTTTCCCTTTTTACCCTTAATTGACCCATTCTCAACAAGCATTCGTAAGGCAACTACAGCTGTCATCGAAAACTCTCACATCATAATAAACGATAGCTGGATCCCATCGCTAATATCACCTACTGAATTCCACATTCACGCCTCGGTGTGTCCCAAAAGACCTTCAAGCGAATTTTCCTAAGCTCCCTTACACAGGCAAACGAATATCCAGGAACACTCTTATTCTGGTTTCTCCGAAATGCAATTAGGCGAAGACCAGGAAATTATAATCCGCACTGACAGGGCTTATTTCCCAACAATCCAATGGGCCCGAACACACGGCCGCCCACTTAAAGCTGCGAGGGGAACACATCCACCTGATACTCAGCTATGCCAGTCAACCAACTGGGCGCATGAAGGTCTATGTTGCCAAACACTGACCCCTCGACGAAGACGTCCGCTTGCAACAACACACTTATGCTCCACTCGGAGCGATAGAACATGCTGGCTCGAAGTTCAACCTGAGAGTGCCGTCTCTCTGGCACGCGCCGCCACACCGCAGCTCGCTCCCCCTGCCCTGCCTCCTATTTACAGCGCCCCTGTTGCCAGCTGGCGGAACCACACCCCCCTCACCCCCCAGGCCCTCCCTTCCATGGCCAGTGGAGTGTCAGGTCCGGCGGGCAGGCTGTAGCACCGTCAACCGGGGCGAAATCTCTCAGCAAAAACGGCAGAAGTCGACCACCAATCCAAACACAATAGAAGGCATATGACGTCGTAACCAAGAGAAAGGATCCTTACCCAGAACAAGGCCACAAAACCAATAATGATTAACCACAAACTCCCTAAAAGACCAGGGAGACTGCTCAACAACAAAATATGTTATTTCACAAGCTAATATCAAGATATTGTAAAATAAGCATTGCCGAGTGATACAACTAAACTAAAACATTATTCAGTCACGCTAATTGTACATTTTGTAGAACATTTTATAACTGATGCCTAAATATAAACGTAACAGTTGTTTGGACATATGTCATTGCGAGCGAATATTGCTGTATTGCAGAAACACCCACAATAAAACTAAAACAAAGGAAGACTCATCTGTAGTGGACATACATACAACGTACAGATAATTCCTGAAAGAATGTAGTCGTATCCCAGAAGACGACACAAGATTATTTTTGCTCTCTTCCCCCCCCCCCCCCCCCCCCCCGAAACTCATCACAATTGGATGATTGGTATCGAACCGCATAGAAGATGAACAAACAATATATAAGCTAGCAGTCTGCCTGCTGCATTGCCCACGTTTGTTTTTTGTAACAGCGTATATTTATTCAATTGAAGGATCTCTTTGTACCCCATATTAATAGCTCAGCCATATTGAGTTATGATAACCAAGCTGCAGATTGAGCTCACTCTGCCGTAGGCTAAGTAGCTATAGCTAAAAACTGTCCTTAGTCTATCCCTGACACTCTTAATTACTGACCCGGACATTATTTATAGTCATAGAAAAATAGACGTATATGAGAAGAGTATTCACATGGTATAAGTAGTATACATGGTATGATGACTCACTTATATCAAGCACGACCATTAATGTCTATGCCTTCAATATGTACCTTCTAAAGTTGATTAAAAATAAGTAAAATATTTCGTCACTGGGCACATAGAGGTTGTATACCCATATGTAACGATATCATTGCAGAATGTTAACTTCTCTATAAAATACTTATCTATGGCTGTTCTTGCTTTTTCGGATCATCTGCTTTGTAAGGTTTATGTTAGCCTGCCCAACCCCCGGGTATTTGAGAGTTATTTTCTCAGTATAAAATCTTAGATAATTACTTTTCGTATTTATGTAAGCTACATTTTGAAGCAAAAAATATCTCAATACCTTAACTGGTTATGTAAATTTAGTGGAGTGAATGAAAACAAATATTAAGTTACGTCTTTTCACCTCTTCAGTGATTGAATTTTCGCAAAATCTTACCATCACAGGTTAATTATTTCTATGAGTAAAATGTAATCAGTGATTCGTTAAAATTTTTTTTTTTCATTCCATCACAGCCCTAAGAGTTCGGATTTTGAAAATTACTGAAATATGTTTATAGGCGTTTACATAGGCCTAGTCATCATAAAACAAAAAACAACTCTATACCTCGACGGGTTCGATAGCACTCATGGGTTTATGTAAAAAATATTCAGTGTGTTTTCACCCCTTTTGGATTCGAATAATTTTGAAAAACAAACTTTATAGCAGTTAAGGCTATGGTATGGGTGTCTCATTTAAGTGTAAACCATGATGATAGTCTGTCCATTAAAATATTAATTAAAATTGAAAGTACCCTTCATCCCGTTTCATAACTTTTAACCTCATGTGTTAAAATATGAAAAATTAATAAACTAAATTTCAAGTATTTAAGTAAGCATTGATCTTAAGCAAAAATCGCGTCAATATTTAATTATTTAGTGAAATCAATATATATTGATCACAAATTGAAAATATATTTTACCTTTGTTTTGACATCTTTGGAGTCGAATACCGAAAATTTCTTGAGTTATATTTTCTGTCTTAAACATCATTCTGAAGCAAACACCACCTTGATATCTCAACTGGTTCGATAGTTATAGAATAATAATCGAAAACACATTTAAAGTCTTTTCACCACCTTTGTTAATTACTTTCGAAATGTCTTGAAGTCCTGTGTTATATATTTGTATAAGTATATAATTGATGTAAAAATCATGACGATAGTCCATTGGATTCGAGCTGTACAGACGATTAATAGAAAACACATTTCCCCTCTTTTTACTCTTTGGAGTCAAATTTTGAAAATTAAAAATAATAAACTATTTGGATATTTATATCACCATCATTTTGAAGTTAAAAGCAACTCTGTACCATGTAGGGTTCGATAAATATCAATAATTAATAAAAAACAAATTTCAGGTCTTTTGACCCCCTTAATGGTTGAATTTTTAAAAACCTTTAAATTGGGTAATATGTTTTTTTATGATTCACCCGTTAAAGTAAAAGTTGCGATGATAGGCCGTCGAGTTCGAACTATGTAGACCAATCTTTGAAACAAATTTCACCCATTTTCATCCTTTTAGGGGATGAATTTCGTAAAATCTCTTCTTAGTGCTCGCCTAAAACCTTAATGGAACCCCAACAAAAATTTCTCATTTCTAGGTGTAGCGGTTTGGGCTGAAGTTTTGTGTGTCTGTCGGTCAGTCAGGATTCTCTTTTATTCATAGAGATGTATTTTTCTCAGTGTTTACACTGGCTTAGCAACTCCATAAAGAACGTTTTCTGGAATAGGACAATTGGTTTGGATAGTTTTACTTTCAATTTTATTATTAAATTTAAAATAAAACTACATGTAAATGCCTTTGTGAATTACCATGAAAGTTCTTTACAGTCTATTACAGGTGACTTTAACTATCATTCTTAGATGCAGATCATAATAGTACTGTAGCACAATTTTAAAATTTGCTTTGCATAATACAAAAATTAAAGTTCATGTAGTTGCATCACTAATTTTTTATGATTAATGTTTCTCATGTTTTCCTTTCTTCACGTAGTAAGTAATGAAATAATTTATGAATTGTATTCTGAGAACTTTGAAAATAGTTTTCTAGCATTTGAATGTCTGTACAAGAAGTCATTTAAAAAAAAGTCTGGGAAAACATACATGTTGTCTGGGGAAAGGAATGTTTTTCATTTCCATTGACCTGCACGTTAGAATCCCTATGTATACTTGAACCTCAGCCATTTGTACATTAGCTGCTACTGACTGGAAGAACAGACAGTGAACTAATATACGTGGCTTGAGTGTGTATAGGACTGTGAATTCTTACATGCAGGTTAATGTTGGGCCGCAGTATGCGAGACTTCTTCTTTATCAGAAACAAACTATTGCAAGCTAACTCTAGCGCTGTTTTGTACTTTTGGCAGCACTTATTGTTTGTGTTGTGCATGGCTGACTCAATAGTCAGCATTTTTGGTACTGTAATGAATTTGATAGTTCAGTTCATCATACATTCAGCTAATGTTGTCGTGCATTGTGACAGACATAGCAAACAGCAAGTGCCGTAGAACTGTTGACACTTGCTGAGGCATTGTGAAATAAAGTGCAGTCGTCTACTGCAAATTGCTTGTAAATATTGGTCTTGTGTGTTTTGAACTACAACATGTGTAAATTATTTGAATCATTGCAGGTGGCATTTATTGAGAATAGAGCACTGATAGAAGAGCACATTAAGAATATGGAGGAGAAGAAAAAATTGGCATTTGAAGAAGTACGTATGAATGTGATTTGTGTGTTATATGTATGCTTGTGATGATGCTTATTGTAACTAGAACCAATATAATCTGGCTACAGTGGCTGATATAGACATGACACGTCCAGGGAATACATAGAGTATCAGCAGTGTTGTTCTCATGATGTAGGCTGTCATTGAGCTTGACCTTGATGCTGGAAGCCATGTCGGCTGTTGTTGATATTCACTTTGGAGAGGTTGGTTTTTTCTGACAGAGACTACTTGTGTGGGTCGCTAATGTTAAATTTTGTGCTAGACAAAACACTGCTTTAACCTCAGTTAAGTTTTTTAACGTTTGCAATAAAATTAAAATATAGTTCAGAATTGTAACAAGTAATATTCTTGCATACAGTATCATTACTTTAAATTAATACTTTAAATAGCAATTACAAGAAAATAACTAGTAAAATATTTTGCATAGTTTTTTCATTAATTCGCTCTACTTTCGTATTACTTTTGACTGTTTTAATTGACTTAAGGCACGATTCCTTTTTAAGACGAGACCTAGCCGTGCAGTCGTGCGTCACTAGCTACTGCGCATGCGTAGTACAGAAGGGTGACTCAACAATTCTGTACTGTGCATGTGCTTGTGCAGTAGCTAGCGATGCACGGACGTGTGAGTAGCGTTACTTGAGTCACGCCTTAGGAATCATACCTTAGATGAATGTGTCTTTCAATTTGATCTAGTTAAAGAACATTTTAGTTCGTGTTAAATGCACAAGTGTTCTTGCTAGATATAGATTATTAATCAAATAGACATCACATTATTGCGGCTTTGGGTTCATTTTAATAGTTAGTTTAAAAAAACTGGTTTTATATAATAATAAGTTATAAAATGTACAGTATAAAAGTTACTGTAGTATTGTTTACTCATATGTAATTATTGTATTACAGTAAAAACATTTCTCAAAAAATAGAAATATTTATTCACGCAGTCATATGCAAGCATACAAATTTCTTTATTATGAAAAAATTGCACAGGTAAAAACAATAAACACTTCATTTTATATAACTTTAAAAGACCCTTTCTAAATACTGTGTTAATATCTAAGTTCAATTAACACCTGCAAGTCGTACTCAAAATGCTGACAGATACTTCTTATATGCAATATATAGGTAGATATTGCAAATTATTTTGCTATGAATGGCAAAAGGTAACAATGTGCTGCATGTTAGTTACCACTTTAAGAAACAAGTCTTGATAACAAGTTTACATTTCCGTCTCAGTAATTCGCAGAAACCATCCTATTTAATATCAGTAAATATAATTTTTTTCCTATTAAAAACATATGTTCTATCACATTAAAAATCATGTCTAGAAATTGTGGTATAGTAATTTCAATCCCAGAGATCATACACAAATATGTTCTAGAATCACCATACTTTATAATATCTGACTAGAATTGACTTTTTTCCCTTCTTCCGTGAAGGACGGAATATAACAGTATGCCATATGTTCCATCACATTTAGGACCATGTCTAGATGTCATGGTAATATTTTCGTTCGAGTAACCTCAGGAGATCATACTCAAATTTGAGATAGCATCATCATACTTTGTAATAGGCTATCTGGCTAGATTTGGCTTTTTTTCTTTGAAGGACGCAATGTAACAATATGCCATATGTTACATCACATTAAAGACCATGTCATGTCTAGATTTTGTGGTAATATTATCGGGATCTTGAGATTGTATGTTTATGAAATAAGCTTTCATAGAATTATGATTAAGATTGTCTAGTAAATCAACTTTTCCCTTTACATCATTACTTATCACAGACTCTTGTTTCGTATTGGTATTTAAATTCATACAGTTTTGCGTGTATCTTCTATTTTCCACCTGAATAAATAACGTCTCAGTGTTACTCCCACTGACCAATTACTTGTTGTCAATATTTGATCCTTATGATGAAAATCAGCTCCTAGTTTAAAACTACAGTTGTAACCTTTTGACTCCAATGAAAATGTCCACTGAAAAATTAATACGTGGAAATTTCAACTTTAAAAAATCCTATTCATCATTACTAAACCAAATGAAGCCATGCCCGCTTAATTGCGCACAATCCCGCAGCAGAAGTATCTGTACTAGAACCTACCGACACTGTCCTTTTATTTTCAAAAGTCCTGGGATTATTTGTCTCACTAGAGTGGAATGTCTTTCCCTGTAGAGGGATTTTATTAGTCTTAATACTTTCTACGTAAGAAGAACTTTTCTTTCTTAACGCACTTTTGTCACTAGTATCATCGAGCGATCCATTTGAATCAATTTGTTCAAAATTCTTATCTCCTTTTAATGTAGAACTAGTTTTAGTTTTAGAGTTTTTAGAAGCCAAGAGACTAGAACCTGTGTTTCTCTTTTGCGACATGTTAGCACTTTATTTGTTTGCACTTTCATTTTTGGTTATGTTAATTATACTACTGGCAGTATTTTCTTTATTAAAAATAGTCTTTACTTTACCTTTTGTTCCCAAGTTTTCCAAGAGAATTCTGCCCAATTTTTCATACATTTTTTAATTTTCTTTAACAAGTCCTTCAATAATACCATAAAGTTTTTCAGACGTCACTTTATTTACATTATTCATAGGATATTCTTGATCAGTAGCATTAAGTTGATGTTTAGATAAGCAGGCTTCACATAGCCACTGTACTTTCACATCAAGTTTAACTATCATGTTGTATTATTTAACTAATAAATTAACACAGTTGACGTGATACCACGGCTCACGAAAATCTTGGCACATCAGTCCTTTATCACCATTTTCAAGCATGTTATTACAGCTGCCACGAGGAGACACTTGTTTGTCAGCCATCTTGTACCAGCAAGGCCAACCTCTGGTAACTATTACCCCCTAACACAATCCTGACCCATCCAAGGTGTTTCCACCTTGACTTTGCGTAGATCCCTGATCTTTGTCCTATCAACTGTTGCCTTGAATAAATGTCCTCTCCTTGCATGTAAGTTTTTAACAGTTGCATACTCTTGTTTCATATATCGTCAGTAAAGTTTTGCCATTATTTTTATGCTTTGTGCATGCATATTGCAATGTCAGTCAATAATTTAATTCCTTAAATTACCTTGATTGGCCATTCCACAATTTGTTGATTTGTGTCTTGTGCCGTACATTATATAATTAAACTAGTTCTGCATCCTAAATTATTCTGAGGTTAAAGGAAGCGTTGTATACCTTCCAAATTTGTAGCCATGCAGTTGAGTTAATACGAAGAATTAACTTTATATAAAAGGCATCTTATTAGATCAGTTTCATATGTCTGTAGGAAGAGACTTGCATTTCTATGTAACTTGCTATCTCAAGAATTTCAATATTATTTAACTGTGCATATAATAAATATCTAATTTAATGAGTGGGAACTTCAAATACGTTCATTTAATAACTAAATTGGCTATTGGCCTTAAATAGATTAGTGAATTTGAAAAATATTTCTTTCGGTGGTACTATTACAAGATTTTACTATCTTTCTCTAGATTAAAATGTTCAATGAATGAGCTAAAATGCAATAAAATTCAATGTATATGAATCATTTTTGACTATCTTAAATGTCAAGACCCTTCATTTTTAAAATATTTCACCAGACATTGTGTGATCATGTTATCTGACATAACTAGTTCCTTCTGTAGACGTTTGAAATTGTGTATTGCAGAGTCTGTTGAGTTTGTTATTGGAGATCAGTTTTATGTTATAAATTTGTTTACTTGTTTTCAGGCGAAAGAAAAAAAAGAGCTTCTGGAATGTGCTTGCTGCTATAACGATGAAGTCCTGGCTGAAGACATTGGTACTTGTAACGAAGGCCATCTCTTCTGTCGAGACTGCATACAGAGGCGAGTACTATTGCTGTTACCTCTGCCATCTTCTCTCGTCTTCTTCCGTCTTCTTGTTTTGTATTAAAGCAATGTGTTCAGCACTTACTTGAGGTAACTCGTAAATGTGTAACATTCTGTCGTTGATTGAACTCTCCAATGTTCACCGTTTTATGTTTTTGTACAATGTTTGGGTGGGAAACCATCAAAATATGGACGGAAATAAACAAACACGTACAGTAAGTGCATTTAGTGAATTGTGTCAGTAAGACTTCCAAAGCTCTTACTAGATTGTATTTACATTTTACCAGGTTTACATTTTCATTACAGAACTTATAGTATTTTCTAAAACATATTTATGATTTCATTACCATTTGCAAGCTGGTTAGTTTAAGACATAGCAGGGGTCGTCCAGTAGCACTGTTTTTTCGTCGGGGCTATTTCTCTCTCTCTTCTCCATGCCTCGGTTAGTTTTTATTTTTGCTTCCCTTCAGGGCCTTGTCATAAAACCATCGTTGTCCCCACAGTTCGTCAGCTGAATCTTTAATTCTTTACGGGTCATTTAATGCAATTCAACTAGGGCCATGTGCTCCAATGTCACAGATTTTGTTCATAATTTTTTATGTATACATGGCTGTAAGGTAAGTGTACATTAATTATGTATACATGGCTGTAAGGTAAGTGTACATTAATTATGTATACATGGCTGTAAGGTAAGTGTACATTAATTATGTATACATGGCTGTAAGGTAAGTGTACATTAATTATGTATACATGGCTGTAAGGTAAGTGTACATTAATTATGTATACATGGCTGTA
>PNEQ01006955.1:0-51390 GCA_003012365.1 Medauroidea extradentata
GACTCGGTGGTTGGAGGGAAATTTGGGAAATTTTGAGGGAAAAAAGGGAAATTTTGAGTCAAAATGAGCAGATTTTGAGGGAAAAAGGGAAATTTTGAGGGAAAAAGGGAAATTTTGAGGGAAAATCCAAGATGGCGGCCGAGGCTCCGAGCTCCGATGCCACGCGCCACCAAAGTGCACCCCCTATTCCTATCTACTTAAAAAATTTCCGCGGTTGACGTTTGGGAACAGCGGAGCGATAAGAGCTAGAGGAGCACGCTCGACGACGGACACGTTGCATCGCAGAACGCTAAACTAGTGTGCAATGTTCTCGTTGAACTGTTTTTCCAAAGGGACTCTAAGCGGTGACCCTTAAAATTTTTTTATAGTATGAAGGAAAGGTCAATACACACATCTTGTTTTAGTACTTTACGAATTCAAGCAGTATTTTCGGAGTTACAGCAGTCTAAAAAGAAAAAAAAAGCCGTTTTCTGTCATTTTTTTAGATGGTCCAGAATCACGTTTCTAACATGCAAGGTGAATTTTTAAAAAGTGAGAAACATGTAGCTTGAAGTGTGTTTTATAATTGCAGATAATCACAATAAGACTAACGTAATCAGTTTCGCGTAAAATAAGTGTTTGTATGACACACTACAACACCGTCCATGCACAAGGTACATATTCGTATTAATGAAACCATATTTATTAAGGTTCCTATCTACCTGCGCTTGAAACACATTACAGCGAGTTACAAGTAATCATATTTGGAAGAAACATCTCAACACGCATTGCGTTTGTACATCTACGAGAATAAGACACATTTCAAAAAATGTTTCTATCAGTTTAGAAATTAGGATCGCTGAATGGAAACACGATTTTCAAGACCCTCAAAATGGTTAAAAACTGTTTTTTAAACTGCCGTTTTTAGGAAAATTCCAACCGGATTCTAAAATCACAATAACAGAAATAAGCACTGGAATTTGAACCATAAATATCACAAATAAAGTAATACGGTCACCGCTTAAAGTCCCATAGGAAAATAAATAATAGCCAGTTGATGAGTTTGCGTGTGGAGCCGATAATTCATTACATACGCCGACCGACGTCACTCTTAAGAGTACTGTGTACCGGTTTCAGATCTCCGCGATTGACGTGTGGGAACAGCGGAGTGATAAGAGCCAGAGCACCACTCTCGACGATAGGCACATGGTCTCTATTCACAGCGCTAAACCGGCGTGCAATGTTTTCGTAAAACTCTTTTTCCTGAGGGACTTTAAGCGGTGACCCTAATTTTATTTTTGTACTGTATGTTATGAAGTAAAGACCAATGCACACACCTTATTTTGCAATTTACTTATTCAGGTCGTATTTTCAGAGTTACAGCATTCTAAAGAAGCTGTTTTTAGCCATTTCCAGAGGCCCCAAAATCATGTTACTAACAAGCATACAGAATTTTCACAATGTGGCATACGTAGTTTCAAGTGGATGTTATTCTAATCGATAACAACAATAGAATTAAGTTCGGCGGTTTCGCGTAAAAAAGTATTCGCGTGACACTCCACAACACCGTCCAACTGTTAAGCACACAGTCCTCTTAACGCTCCATTGGTTTTGTGCCTCATACACACCAACGCAGCTACCTAGATAAGAACCTAAAGGTCACGTTCTACAGCAAGTTTTATCGCCATGTTTTTATATTTGAACCAGAATTTTTTTTTATTTTGGACATAAATTTTAATATAATTACGAAATCTGTTTAGCTCTCATAGTTATTGCGTAATGTCTAGTAAACGTAAAAATTTCCGTTTTGCGGTTTTACGTACGCCACTAAAACCAACTGACACACCCAACTGAAAAAAAAAAAAAATGTACTGTGAGTAACGATGTTTTAGGCTACATGTTCTACAACGTAAAAACGAATTAAGAATTGGTATAATTTTTACAAAATTCATGAATTTTTAAATTAAAATTTCAAACCTCAGCAATTTTTATTTAAATACAAAATTTTTTTTACATAACCTACAACATCGTTATTCACAGTCATGTTTTATTTAATGTCCGTTGGCTTTAGTGGTATTCGTGAAACCGTAAATTGCAAATTTTGACGTTTACGCAAAAACTTTGAGAGACGAAAAAAAAAATGTCCAAAACAAGAAAAAACTGTCTGGTAAAATATATTAAAATATGACGGAAAATTGATGTATACTGTTCCTTTAAGGGCGTAGCCTTCCATGTGCATCAAATGTTAGTAATGTGAGGGGAAATACTATTTTCGAAGAAAACATTCCACATGTGGCCATTGTACCAATACACGAAAACGAAACACACTCCGGAAATGTACGGAATAGAACTTTAAAGACACCGTGCTCATTAAAAAAAAAAGTGTATCTAAGCTCTTCATCGTACTTAAAACGGCCTTCTTCATAATGCCTTGCTTCAAACCGTACTAACTGGATATATGCTAAACTGAAATGTAACCGTTCAGTGAACTATGCACAGACTTCGCACTAACAGAGTATGTAGTAACCACATTCTAAATATTCGCATGGTACCAGAAGAACACATGAATGTCACACTACTGACAAGATGCTGTGTGTTGACGGGGCAGAATTATATGTATTCACACCATAGACTGTTTAGCAACGTGTACAGTACGTCAGGCTACCGACGAAGGTGGTGCACACTACAAATACTTACTGTGTCATAACACATGGTTTGTTTGAATACGAACTACTGCGAAGTAGCTTTGTCGCTGGGAAAATTGTGGTTAAAGTGTAAAGTAAAAAAGTTATTATACTTTCTTTGTAAAACTTTTTTGAGGATTTTGTGGTTCCAAGCACTTATTTTTCTAAAACCAGTTTTTAATTTTTTACTCGAAAGCAAAGCATACTACCGCCTAGTACTGTATAAATAGAAATGCAATGATAAAATATCTACCCGGTAAAAATTTCTGTCGAATTGTGATGAGTGGTTCGGATTTTATCGGCGATTAAATATTTCAGCCGTCCGCTCGACATCTTCCCTTTTCATACCCCTCAGAAGGCCGTAAAACCTTCTCACTTCTCATGCATATTATCTAGAGATAGGTACTGGTAACCACTCATCGCGACACTCAGGTTTGTCCTAAGCATGTAAATCAGATAAGACTGAGCCCAAAATGCTTTGCTGAAGTTATTGTCATTCTCTGTTTTCGGAGAAACTCAAAGTGAATAGCTGTTGTAATTTGCAATTAAGTTATCATGCAATCATTGCGCTCCTGAAAGCTTATGAGCCTTTGTAGGATAGCATTTCTGTACACTTGTGATGTTACTCTATCGTGAACAATCGCAAATTGGAATGCGAGTAAGCATAACATTATTCTAATGGTGGAATCACATAGACGCGACAGAATCGACACGACCGTCGCGACATGAAAAAGAAAAGACATCCGCCAGTCAGCACAGAGGTTTCTGTGACGTCAGCGCACCAACAATGGCGAACAAGACGTGAATTCCAGATATAAATTATATCGACTTTAATTGGAGTCGGAATTTAATATTGTGCCCAAACGTTGGTGACACTGGTGAGTTGGTATCAAATTGCGTTTATTTATTTTAATAGTTATATTTTTGTTTGGTATCATTGGCAAATAAAAACCTTTTTAAGCAAATGTGTAATTGGGGAGGGGGGGGGGGGAGTCCGGAAATCTCTACAGAGATAGATGACTGACTAGTCTATAAACGGATACCAGGTACGATTTACCTGGCCAGTGTTCGATGTTATCTGCGGCATGTAATTAGGGCAATTGTATCGGTAAATATACACTAAACCTACGAATGCTTATCCTTGTGGCAGTTAATATATTCCTTGCATGGTTGTTTGTTGAGATCCTAAAACATTGACGAATCACATCAAATAGCAATCTGCTCGTGATATTGAATATTTTGTTAAACGGCTGTTGAAGAATCGACTGACATTTACACATCAGTACTGCATCCACCAGGCTGTGTGTTAAAACATTCTTTGGGAAGTTTGGGACTTCTCCATATGAGTTCAATAATTTGATAAGCCTTCCTCATTTTACATAGTCGATGTGTTTTATTTGAGCCATTGCAACTATGTGAACGCAAGATCCAAGTACGACACGGATACACTACACCCTCTGTTCTCTTCCGTTTATCGCAGTCTTATCCGCAATAAGTTTGTGTTCCGTGTTTAAAGCGTCGTATCTCAACGTAGGTATGGTCGCGTTCATACAAGACAAAGAACTACTTCGCTTAAGGCTTCTGCCTACCTCGGAGCGCGGCGGGAGCAAGGATAGGGTTAAACTAAATTCCGTGTAGCTCTGTCATCCTTTGAGATATCGCTTTCGGATGAAAACCATTTTCTGCATTGATAAGAGGAGAATGCTGCGACGTAAACGAAAATGTGAAAAGAATTTTATGAATACAGGATTTCGAGTGTTTAATCGGGAAGAAAACACTTATTTTCTCATAGTTTTCAGGGTATTGATATAACTTGCTAAACGATTCCGTAGCAGTGTGGGCCGTATCGTACTGAACAAAAAAGTCAGTGGTGGCATACATGTAAGTTTGAAAGTGACTGAAATATTAAGGAATATAATTTCACCTGTAACGCCCTATCCTTACTGCCGCCGGAGCTCTGAGGTAGGCAGAGTCCTTAAGAGGAGACTACACCGGTTTCAAATGTTCGTACTTGACGCGTGGGAACAGTGAAGCGATAGGCCATACCACGCTCGCCGGGAAGCATATCGCCTCTATTCACAGCGCGTTAAACTGGCGCACAAGGATTTCGTTCTAGTTTTTTTCTTATGGGACTTTAAGCGGTCACCATTAAATTTTATTTTTGGACATTATGAAGTAAAGGTCAACGCGTGCCTCTTTGTTTGTACTTTATGAATTCAGGTGGTATTTTCGGAGTGACAGTCTAAAATAACAGTTTCAAGCCATTTTGAAAGGGCCGTAAACCATATTTATAGTAAGCGTTCTGCATCTTTAGAAACATAGAAGCATAGTTTCAAGTGTGTGTTACTTTCGTAGATGAACGTAATATGTATAAATTAAGCTGTTTTGGGTAAGAAACAATACGCGTGACACGCTGCAACGCCGTCCATGCGCCAGGCGAGGACTTCTCTAAAACATGTTCAGCTTTATGAATTTTTTACACGAGCTCAGATTTAGTTCTTATCGCATTATCTTCTCGTCCAGAGTAAACTAGTTTAATATGTAGTTTCTAACAACATATCTTCTATTCTGCTTTCCTAATGGTTACTCCTAGTAACGTAGTGTATAACAAAAGTAGCTACTTTTTGGTGCAACATTTTGTATTCGTTGAAATAAATAGACATGTATGTTTAAGGTGTTTATGTTTGTTTTACACGTACGGCCACATTCCAGTTAGGCGATATATCATAGTAAAAAATCACGAATGTTGTGTATTGATGCGTTAATAATTAAATATAGTACATATAGGATTTTAAGTTTTTGAGGTTAGTAAGTCCATTCAATACATTTGATGCGATAATAATTATATACAGTACATATCGGACTTTAAGTTTTTGAGGTTATAAAACCCATTCAATTCATTCGTTTTAGACACGTAACCTCGCAAATATGATAAGGTAAGTGGGCTTCACATCTCGTCAACAGCGAGGTTATTATAGACGGTGACACACAACTTGGTACAAGTGAGAGATTTTTTGGTCAGCGCTTCACGTCGAGGTCTTTAGCGCTGGTGAGGGTAACCTGAGGTGAGTAAGGAGCAGTACCGGAATGAAGGGGCGAGGGAAACTGGATATCCCCGAGAAAACCCGTACACCAACGGCATCGCCCGGCACGGTTTCCACGTGCGAAAATCCGGGGACCGACTACGTCGGGAATCGAACCCGGATC
This sequence comes from Medauroidea extradentata, assembly GCA_003012365.1. NCBI lineage: Eukaryota > Metazoa > Arthropoda > Insecta > Phasmatodea > Phasmatidae > Medauroidea > Medauroidea extradentata. The sequence continues at coordinate 5,871 of PNEQ01006955.1, forward strand.
GCCTCGATGGGAGGCGACTACTTGGTACAATGAAAGGAGCTGGGAGAGGAGTAACATTCGCCTGAAGGAACTTCGGAATACCGCGGAAAACGGAGATCAAGATGGCCGGAGGCAGGCATTGAACCCGTGTCCTCCCGAATGCCACATGTTACCGTTACGCCACCTCACTCTGCCTCACAAACAGGTTTAGCTGTAAGTGCTATTGAATATGGTTGACGAATGTGATCAAATAAGTACATTAAAGGCCGGTTCTACCAACCTCAGTTAAGCATTTAACATTTGTTAAAGAGGATTAACAGAAGATTTAAACATGTTAAATCTTCTGTTAATTCTCTTTAACACATGTTAAATGCTTAACAGAGGTAGGTTAAACCTAGCCTTAGACCTCTAGTTTGACTGGGGCCTTACACAGTGTGTTAGAGTTTAATGCAGTTCGCGTCTGCATTTTCTTTCTCAACGAATCTAATTGATTTTAGCACGTAGTGTCAACGACTTTTTATGTAGAAAACAAACGTACAGTAAGCCTGTGTTACATGCGGTGAAATTTTCAGTGTAATATGTTTTGTCTACAATTCACAAATAGTTTAAAGATGTGCATAAAAACTCCTGTGACGTTGACTACAACACTAAGAAAAATTCACTCTTCTATAAGTTTTTATGCTGTCTGAGGGTTTTCCGAATTCTTTATTGCGTTTAAATTTTGGTTTGAAGAATGATAGTTGGAAAGGGTTCATTTCCTTTCCCTTACATGAATTATAGATTTCCGAGCAAAATTTTGGGGTACTCAAGATTTTCGGGGCTTTTAGTCGTCAAGAAATGCCACCGACTTAATGTATAAAATAAGGTTAGTTTTGTAGAAATTACTTGAGAGTACATTTTCCCCTTAAGAAAAAAATTTTATCTCAGCCACTTTTCCCATATGACGTTTCAAAGTCATTTGTGCATGTTTTTACTTTATACAAAAACTTATAAACCAATAAACATGATGGAATTTAAAAAAACACGTATCAAAACTACACGTCACGGTCTACTGCTTGAAGAATATGTAAAAACCCATTATAAACTACTGTTGTACAAATTACTTAAAGTAACAAAAAAGTAGCATATTTCAGATTTTTTTAAATAGAAAAACTTTTTGTAATGGGTTTTTATACCTATACTTTAAGTAGTAGCTCGTGACATGAAGTTATGACGTAAATTATTTTATTTCGTATTGTTAATTGGTTTCCCATTTTTATATAAAGTAAAGATTTGCCAAATTTGGCTCTGAAATAATGTTATGGAAAAACTGGCAAAGCAATTTTTTGTAAGAGGAAAATATACTCCCAAGCAACGTTTATAAAACGAACACTATTTCATACAAATATAAAATTATAATTTTTTCCTAATTGAACACCCGCGGATCAGAACATTGCGACGCAAGCCCCGGACTTGGGTCGTTGTTCATGGCATATTTGCTGTAGTTTCATTTACTTGTAGAGTTTACGACACGCTGAAATGCATTGAAACTGCAAGCCGGGAGACGGGTTCACGTGAGGTTTCGGAGCAGCGCCATGAAGGATGCAGCGCGGTTTTTGGTGAACCTCAACGGAAGGCGGCACCATTTCACACCATTTCACGTCAGTTGATGGTCGCTTAGGGCGTGTAACTTGGCTGTAACAGTAGGAAATGGAGGCAGGCTGAGAGATGCCGACCACCTCGAGAAGTCCAGACGGTGGGGAAACCTGCGGCAAACCTCAAGACGTACCGACTTTATTATCTGAATACCAGAGTGACTTCTAGAACACTACACTTACCTTTCGAGCTGGCACACCACAGTTTATGTCGGGAGTCCTAATGTAAGGGTTTGCAGTGCATATTGCAATTCGTAGACAATTTGACTTTATTGCAAATCATTTTCGATGGCGATGCAAGGATGACATATTATCTTGGTTATTATAAAATTATTAATATATAATACGCACAAGCCAATTCATATGAGCACCTGAATAAACCATTTTGCAAATGAAAACAATCACCGTTAACAAACTGTGAAGTTTGGTAATAGCAACTTGTGAGATTTATTGAATTAACACAAAACGGAATTTCTTTACCTGAAGATTTTATACACACGAAACAAGCTGGCATGGCATGAATAATTTCTCTACGTGTTGTAAAAGTATAGTTTAATTTTTAAACAATATAGTAGCATAACAATTAATTGAAATTTAATAGAGGTATAAATTTTTTATCTTGTTTCAGCCACTTATTTCATTTGCTACTATCAGTACTAAATGTACTAGTAGGTATAGTAGTTGTATTTGGTGTAGTATTTGTATTTAGTTTTTCATGCATATTAAAAAAGAAATGTCCCTGTTTGTAATATTTTCAGTTACGAGTTAGTTAATCACTGAATTCGCACTGAAATGCGTAGGAAAGTACATCAGAACATAATAAATGTAATTGTGGCAACAGAAATAAATATTTCGACGTGAAAGTATCGTAAGATGTACTACCATATGTTGCAATACGAGGGATTTTCTAGTAACATATCAGCCACCAGAGAGGAATTTTTTTGTTTTCCTTCAGTCTTCCTTATGTCTTAATTGTATTTATTAAATGCCTTAGAGATATGAAGTTCACTCGTCTACTTATTTATTTCGAAGTACTTCAGACTTCAGTACATTTCCTCCCGAGCGCCAATGACAGAAGAACCGTGCTTATTATCAGGCATGGCTATTTTCTATGTTTAAGTAAGAAATGTTCCTATTTGTAATATTTAAGCGTTTCTGTAACTGTTGGTTTTATGTTGAAACAATTTGTAAAGTAAGATTTCCACATTTCCCTCATACATTTTTTAAGGTTAACAAAGCCACATTCAAGTTATTTAATAGTTATTTTTCACAAGCTTTTGGCATGCATATTTAAATTGGTAACTTCTGAAGATGACATTGTTTTAGATATTCAATAATATGGACCATCGAAGTAGTGATTTTCATCCCTCCGGTTTAACAGTTTCACTTGAATTGTGCATTATGCCTACGACAATTTTAATTTTTACATTTCGGAAATTTTTACACAACGATAAAAATTAATAATCTGCTTAAATCTTTCAATTTGCATTATTTTCTGCGAACAAATACTATTTACATAAAGTAATACTACTGATAAATAACCATTCATAAATACTACTTAAATGTAAGTCTCACTGTATGAAAAACCTCCTTAATAGTATTGATGGTTTTAACCCACGCACAGTCTGTAACACTTGTCATGCTTGAACTTGTGAATAGGGCACATTATTAGCATTGTTACTGTACAAGTCAGTTTACGTCAGTTTACATCCTAAAATATATGTAGGAGCGCTACCACTTGCATAGAGAGAGAGACTATATATGTGTGTATATATATGTGCATGTGTGTGCACCCTCTTTCTGAATTGAACACTTATATACATGGGTGTGGTAAATTGGCATATAATGATGTACATTAGATGGATCAGTCAATATCGCTACCGTCTGTTCGGCACTTGTTTATTGGGATCCGTGTGTAAATGTATCACGTATAAGGGTTACAAGTGTTTACTTCTCAATTTCATGTTTAAAACACGACTCATTATGCTAAACATGTTTATAAATTATCGTAACGCTTTCAAAGGGACGCGCATAGTATTCCTCCGGTTTCAAGTTGTTGAAGCGTGTGTAATTTTTAACGAAGTTTTATTGAATGGTTCAAAATTAATGTCATGTAAACAAGGTTGTGAAACCACCAGGACACTGCGTGGCACGTTCTTGTGGCATTCAGGACCAGTTCTTTTTTAATCCAGTAAACAAGTCACGTAATTTATGAACCTTGCGTGGACAGAGTAATCAAAGGACTGTCAAGAGTCCGGTCACAAATAACAACCTATCTGTTATGTGATTTGGACTGCCGCGCGCGGCAACTTGTTAGAAATTTTGATAAAAGAGAAACCAAGATTAACATATGTGAACACTGTTTGGATTTATAGAAGTTTATACTTCTTGTAATAAACCGAAAGAAGAAAATATTTGCAAGACAGAGGAATTATGAGTTAATGTAGGAAATTATAATTCTGTATGTTTCTACTTAAATAATCTGGGCAATATATGATAAATAAAGATTCTTGAAATTTACACACTGCAAGTACGTGTCACATGCCCAATAAAATTAATGCAAAGTTACAATATAGCGTGTTTAATGTACGTTTCTTTTACGAATGTCACTGAACGATTACTAACATCACTGTTAAAAAGTAAATTGTAATGCGATAATCGTCAGCGGTGTCTGAGTTATCTCTAATATTTTATTTAGAATAATTTGAAATAACTTTAACGTAAAAAGGGTTTAGCAAACTCTAAAATATACATAAAATGCACCAGAAAACTAAACCATTTACTGATATGTTACTGTTTACCTTTGGTTTCATTTAGTTGTACAATGAATGTAAGTTATTTCAAAAATAACTACAGTACTTAAAAGATACACTTTTTTTCATGAACAAGTGACATCTACTGAATTAGAAGCTAAGTGGCTAAATAACAGATGGTAAAGTTTTGACTAATCGTTATTTAAATATTCCTATAAATGTTTCGTAAAGTAGTACAAGAATCATCTCCGTCTTTAATCACAAGAATGTTAATAGTCTGGTGTACGAAAAGGCATATATTTGGAAAAATTTATCGAGAACTTTAAAGTTGCTGTTAATTTACTGCTTAATGGAATGAAACATGTCACCAATGAAGACACTCTCATTCCATTCGCTGTTGAACAAAAGATCAAAGAAATCCAGAGATCAAGCTCCAATTAGGTTCAGAATGACAACATTAGTTACAGCTGTCTTAGCTGATACAACTTTTTAACTTTCGACCAGCATAACTAGTGAAGAAAGTTAAGAGATCAATTAAGTTCCTCAATTTATATTTTCATATCAAATTTGACTTTGAATCTCGTCGACAGCGAGTGCAAGTTGAAATTAGAATTATTATAGAGCAAGTGATAGTATTGGCACTTTTTCTCCAAATTGTTATGTAACTGTAAATTTTTTTCTCCACAATTCTTTAATTTTATTACTAATTCTTTTTTAAATGAACTTCTTGTTGTATTAATGTGTATTTATGTATAAGGTTAAACACTTCAAGTTGTAAACCGGCCTAGAGCTGAATCTTGTAGTGTATAAATAAATAAATAAATAAAAAAATTAGTGGTGGCTACATACATATTTACACAAACACAAGTCTTTGCTATTTATTTATTTGCGACTTATTTTTACAGTGCGATGTTAAGATGTAACTACCTTGTCTAACACTTAACCACAGAAAAAAGAGAAAAATAATTGTAAAAAAACAGAAACATTAAAAACTCACTGAGAAAAGAAGAATGAGAGAAGAAAAAAAATGAAATTACAATACGCATGATTGTTAACATCTCGAACATAAATTAATCCTAATTCATATTAAATTGAAACATAATAATAATACTTTGGGTTTGGAATACAGGATATTACATTTGAACCATGCCAACATTCGTCAGGAGAAATTTGGAAAATGTGTGTATAAGTGTTACCGAATTATTCGTTTTCTTGAAAAACATAATTTTTTCTCGGGACACGCTACAAGTGTTATAAACCTCATATGCATGTAGGATTTGGAGTAGTAACAGAATTCTTGTTGTACTTGAAAGCATACGGCTGGTCAGGATTACAAACGTTAGGACGTGCAGCTTAGTTCCAATGCAGGCAGAATAATAGGTCGAAATAGTCTTGATCACAGGAGTCATTCGGTTCATGTTCCATGCATCAAATATTTTCCAAAATGTGTACTGTCTATCAGAATTTTCGAATCAGGGCTAATTTATCATTTATCACTATTAGTCCGTGTGAAGCTCAGACTTCGTGACAAAAAAGTCGTTGCTGCAAAACTATTAATGTAATGTGATTTTGTACTCCAGGTAGAATTTTATATATATATATATATATATATATATATATATATAAACTGTCTAATGAATTTATAAATTTACTCTCGGCGGCGTAACAAATTACCAAGAACTTCTTTAGGAGGAATGGCTGCATACTTAAGTTGAGAAGATATTTCTCTTGAGAAGGGAGAATATTTTTGAAGAATGTTTGTGACTATAGCGATTCTCAGCGAAGGGAAGTGGACTTGGTCTCTTGTTGCAGGAAGCTTCTTCGCCCGGGAATGTGTCTACCCTTCGGCAAGGAACTACACAAGAAATATGTGACACTTTATCATCCTACCCAGCCGTTTTCCACACGACCTAATACTATAATGCTTCCTTGCGGTTTTTTATGCTCCTCTCTCATTCCTCGCGTCCGTTGGACAACTCGGGGAAGGGATATGATTAAAAACACGACTTAAACCAATTATTCTGTCACGTACCATTTCTTTCTTTCCGCGTTCCTCATTTTTTTTTCCTCGGGGACTTCATGATTGCCATAACAAATTCCCCTTAGTTTTCATCGCGTTGTTTTTGTTTCTGACTGTGACAGCGTAAAAGACATCATATTTATTTATTGCCTTTAATTTTTGTGGCGGACACTTTCGAAGTATAGTAATTTTCAAAACCGAATGTCCTAATTTTATCTAATAACAGTTTTATTGGTGCCAGATAGTTACTGTGTGAATCTTTTTCTGACTTGATATTCGTAAATCCGTAAACGACGCCCAAATGTGGGAAACTATGTCGAGAAAAAGTGCTAAACATGTATGAGAGTATAATAATTTGACATGAAACTTCAAACGACGACACATGAAAATACTATTCTTACCCGTTACGTGCATAGTATCAGCTCGCAATGAGGCTGACAAAATACATTTTATAATCTGTAATCTTAATTCCTCGTATCGTGAACTTAAAATACTTAAATATTCTACATTTTGGAATAATACATATTGGAATAGTTTTTATGTTGGAAACAGTTACAATTTACACTTGAAAAATGTTTCTTATTTAGCGTACGGCTGAAATACAACAAATGCAGAAAAATTGAAGCTAACACTCTATATTAACATACTGATAGGAAATTTGTGGAATTGCACGGCCTGTACTATGAATGAGAGCATATTAACAATGTTTCTGTGTGGGCTTTAAACCAATCAGCTACGTTACACTTTTCTTGCTGGTGTTGTTATCTGAGCAAGCTATATTATGGGGGGTTATAATGTTGGCCAACATGCTGACGTAAGAAAATTATACTGAAATGTATAACTACCTGTTCATGATAGAGTAGTTCATTGCACGGCCAATATTAATTCTTGTTGAAAAAAAATTATTTCGGTTATGCTTTTCATATATAGAGCAGGCCTTTTATGTATTTCAGAAAGTGAAGTTAAAGCCAGAACTATTTTTTATACAATGCAGACATTGTCTACATTGCAATGTAGATAAACTTCGAAATTATGTGAATATTTCATGCGTGTATGGAATGAAATTACGTATCGAGAAGAATTCGTTGAATAAGTACACAACAAAGGGCGAACGAACCATCGTATGCTCTTTTACGTGGACACCGTACGAAAAGTAACAGATATCACGTCCAAGTGTTTCATATGTTGTAAGAAATATACAAATAACTTATTTTAAAACTTGACGTATGACAAGAATATCATGCTTTCGATGGACGTAAAAAAATCTTCTTACTTGATATTTGTTTATATATACACGCAGAAATTTTCAAAATGCTCAGACCAACAATTTTGTGCAATTTAATACATGTAGGATAAGTTGTACAATTGTTTTAAATGAACCCGCTTTTTTTAAAGTAAATTTTAACCACACCATTATTTGAAACACACAAATTACTTTCGCTCAGTTCCCTTTTGTCTTACAAAATAGACTGTTGGTTAGTAAAAGACTTTTTTTACAAGAGGAAAAATTTCTAATAGCTCACAATGAATACAAAACAAAACGTTATTTCTCAAGTGTTACACCGCTATAATTTTTCCTGTGAATTCTGTATTCTAATTTTTGGCTCTCTGAAACCTTTAACTGAATATATTAAATTTAGATGCGCTCTCACTGGAATCGTACAGAATTGGTGTTAATATTCCCCGCGTCAGTACAGGCTCTGACAAGTGATATAACTCGCCTTTTGCACGTCAGAATTTTACTAACTTTACGCGTATTATGTAGAGCCTGAAATATTGTATTTAAACATAGAAAATATGGCCCAAATGCTTCAAAATAATATGTCAAAAGTACTACTAATATACAGGATATTTTTAAAATACTTATAGAAACCAGAAAAAAAAACACCATGCAAACACAGGCCACACAAATTTTAGTTCTTGCGTTAATAATGAAAATACATAACAACACATCTATTGGATAATGCCAGTGTATAAGTATCGGTGAAATTATTGTAATCCCAGAAACTCACTGTAAATGTTCGTAGTCCTCTTGCTTCCTCACACACATGCACACATCGTATCATGCGCTGTCATATTCTCCCACATCCGCCATAGAGGATACAAATGAGAGCAGCAACATATTTGTATCATAACATAATTCAGTTATGTAACGATATTAATTTTACTACATGTTACCTCACAAGTTATTGAACTAACCTTTCATCAATAACGCAGAAAATAAGGATTTTCGGATCTATGTTTATACAGATATTATTATTCCTGTGTTTTGGTATAAATAAACCCACCGAAGCATCCTGTTTAGAGTGGAGCAGTTGCAAAACACTCTCCCTTCACTCGGGAGCACCCGAGTTCGATTCCCGTTCTGGCCATCATGATTAATGTTTCCTGTCTTTAAAAAAATCGCTTTGGATGAATGCGGGGATTGTTCTTTAAATATTCCCTGGCTGATTCTCATCTCCATTCCCTCGTGCACCTCGACTAAGGTCAGGAAGTTGTTCCAGGGAACTTAAAACACTCACTATACATATATATACATAAATGTATATATAGACTATATATAGTTAGACCTATAATTAACTATTCATTGTGGTGGGTGTGAAAAACAAGAATTATTATATATGTTTACCTTTCTTGATCCGTGACCTATCTTACATAAATGCTTTTGTATTTCTACTTAGTATAAATAAGGCCAAAATATGTATGTTTTTTAAGCTAAATTATTTGTAGAAACCCTCAAAAATACTACAGAAATACTTTTGAATATTTAGTTAATAAAAATGGGGAAAAAACGTGTGTTTTGTAACGAAATTATGCAAAATTTTCCATAAATAAGTTTTTATCATTTGCGATAACGGTCAGCTTGTGTAATTTTCTTCGAGTATTACGAAATACCACTTATACATAAATTGTGCACCAAATGTACTTAAACGAGGGTTTTCATGTTTTTATTTTCAACTGAGCGTTGTATAACTTATATTTGTAATAAAAACAAATACCATTGCTTGTAATCATACATATGGTCACAAAACGTTTTAATAGATTACGTAATTATTCGTTCAAGATCTGCCTCAGCAGTTATTATACAAGCTACTTCAATTGCATTAACGATAATCATAAATGTGTATTGCTGGATTTGAACAAATTTGGTCAAACTGTTTCTAAATGCTTTGTCTTCTTGCTGTTTCCGTACGTATGATTGCAATAGCAGTGTAGGATGCTACACGTAGTAAATATTTTAGTTACGTATATAAAGCAAGATGATGAAGTCAGAGGGTACATTTGAATAACTCTATTGATTGTTATTACAAGATAACGTTCTTGGAATTTAAATTTATTCTAACAACTCTAAATGTAAAATGATACAATTAAACTATATTTTTTAATGTTTAAAATGTTATACAAAAATATCGAACAGAAGGTAAACAATTATTACTAATAATTATCTGACAAATTTTCAATGCCACAACTTAACCGTAAATGCCACGTAATGCTTTATAGCAGCTGAGTGTCGGCCAACGATTTGAAAGTCTTTGGGTTTAGGGCAATTGTTAAACCGTATCATTTGTATAAGAAAAGTAAATTAAATTTTATAAATGAACATATTAACAAACTTATTCCAAATCACCCTCTTTTTTGGTAAAACTAAGTATTGCAACAGTGTAAACAAAATTCGTAAATCGTATTGGAAGTTTTTATCCCATATACAGTATGATGTAATTACCGTACTTCAACATGTAAATAGAACAAATGTAATGTAAGTGGTCTTTACGTCTCGTCGACAGCGAAGTCATTATAGACGGTGACGTACAACTTGGTACAACGACAGGATCTGGGAGAGGAGTCGGTAATGCCTTTGTTAAGGAAACACCCCAGCCTTCACCTGGGGTCATTTCGGGAAACCATGCAAAGGACGGAGCTGGGGATCGAACACAGATCTTTTCAAATGAGAGTCCAACGTGTTACCGTTGTGCCACCTCAAGTTATCAGTATTGTTACTATACAAATCTGGTAACGTCAGTGTATATTTGACTGTTTCATAAACACAAACACTACCAATGATTATAGACGGGAAAATTTCGCGAATTCATTTACTTGTAGGCTAGAATCCATTGTACTGTGCATACTCAAGCCCCGACTATTTGTCCACTAGCTGCTACTCAGTGGAATAGCAGACAATGAACGAATATACAGGGCCTAAGTATGCATAGTACAATGGATTCCAGCCTACAGGTAATTGAATTCGCGAAATTTTCTAGTACCTACCAATGATGTAAGTTATGCGGAGAAAGATATCGTACCTACTTTCTTAACACTTCTGTTCATGTGAATTTACAAATTATTATTTACAGTGTACTGTCTTCGTATAATTATTTAATACGTTGAAAACATATTTTCAGTTAATACTCCAGTTTCCAGCAACAAAGAAGCTTTTTCATAAAAACGCTTGATTTGCATGAATCAATCGTTTCTTGCTAATTGTTGAACAAATAGTGTCCATTTATGTTACATAACGTATACGCTCCCCATTTACACTATTCTTGTAAACTTTATTATAATATGGACGGCGAGTAGTTAGCGTCCATTCTTGTACAGCTATGTCCCATCAAGAACAGATCAGGGTACCTTATGGCTAATGGAGTATATTTGCATGAAGCAGGCATTCCGCATGTATGTAACACACGTGGACGAGGGTTTTCATGTAAAAATATTGCACCACTGTTGCCATACGAAAACGACATTTGCGTGTCACTATTAATACATATTTTCCAGAATTACAATATCTCAGTAACCATGAGGTCAAACGTTGAAGCTACCTACACGATGGCGTCAGAATAATGCCGGTGTATCCGTTAGCAAACTATCAACACGACGTCGTCACGCTGTAAAGAAAACATTGTACTTTTACAATAAAACTCTTGTAAAATATTGCAAAACATTTTTCTCCGGCACTGTTGGCAAATATCGCAAATATGAGTTGTTGAAAATACTCCAAATACCTGAGAATACTAACAGAATTAATATTTATTGTACACTAGCTGACCCGACAGACGTTGTCCTGTCTTAACGATGACTATTGAAATCGAATTGTTATAATTAATGTCGATAAATAAATCTCAAGGGCAGTCGCTAAGTGTTTTTTCTTTTTTGTTTGTTTTCTTGAAAATCCATGTTTTTCACATGGCCAGTTATATGTCGCCTGTTCCCGTGTCGGAATACCAACAAAACTATTTACATACTAAGAATATTGTATATCGTAAAGCATTAGAATAATAACCACAATTTTTTTTATTAATTATAACAATTCGATTTCAATAGTCAGATTTTTTACATCCTCTTTGTCAAATGTTTATATTGTCTAGAGCGCTAAGGTTAAATTAGAAATAATATTATATGGTTGTTAGGTATTCTTAAATAAGTAATCATAAATTTTCTAATTTTCCACGCAATTTTTAAATTTTTTTTTTTAAATAAGAACCTTCTCCTGACACTGCAAGATATAAGTTTAGTGGTATTGTTGCTGAACAGTTGCTTAAGAGCGCGTGGTACATAATCCTGCTCTAAACGCATCAGTTTCTACCAACTTTCTGAAAAGAAATTTTCTCAAGTAGCGTATTGCTGATGAACAATCTCTGACGCCGAAATCTCTGACATTTAATTGTAACGCAAGAGATCGCGCTTAAGAATGAGTGATAGTAACCGTCTTGAATTTTTGTGTTTTGTGTCATAACTTTTCCTCTGGGTAAATTTTTGGAACTTTAACCTAACTACAGAATACATATTGATAGTATTTTAGACACCGTAAATATGTTTTTGTCGATACTGTTGTTACAGACAGATGGAATTGCAGTTAGGAAATTCTTATTACTTTCTTACCTGCAATTCGACCTGGAACAACAGTAATGGAAAATTAAGATTAATGGTGTCTAAAATTCTATCAATATATATTCTATTCCGTAATTATATTAAAGTTCTAAAACTTTACCCAGATGATAAAATATGACACAAAATACAAACATTCAAACTGGTGACTGACTATCACTCACTCTTAAGAAGTGCATCTTTCTGGGTAAATGTGTGCTCAAAAATGGGCAAATGTCTTTGTCTTAGGAGGCTGTTTTGTAGTTTTCATATGTTGGCTTACAAAAATGTGTAGAATTATTTTTTACTGTCTATTTATCTATCGAAGAATGGATACCACCTTGAAAGTTTCGATGCAATACCACTGGCGTGGATGCGCCGGCAAAAATTTTACCAATGTACTGGCCGATTTCCTGTCGACCGGAACAAATATTATGTGTGTTGGTGTCCTCGCGCAGCAACTTATTTTAAATCGAACTGGAGTTGTAATAAAATATCATCTGACCTTACGCACATTCGCAATATTGAACTCCATTAAGCTCTGGTTTTTTATATAACGCGCCTACAAAGCATACTCATTGTTGAGTGTTCTTTTCGTACTATCGTGGTTCATGCTGTAAGATTTTTTCTAACCTATCCTAATCAACAAAGGTGTCGTAGGTCCAAAGTAGAAGTGGGACCAAAGTGTTTTAAGGCTAAGCTCCATCCATCTAGATATGCAGGAAACTTACAAATAGAGACTACGCTTATTTCTTGTTTGACTGTGACCAGGTGGAACCACTCATTTACTATGGTTGCCGTTCTAGAAATAAAATAACTTAGCTGTGCTCATATTTTATTTATTTGGCACCTTTGGTTGCTTCACATTTCTGACAGAGCTATAATTCAATATGCTGGTCAATAAGACAGCAAAAGGTCTGCACATATTTTAACTTACTTTTGATTAGTACTGAATTGAAGAATGGAATGGAAGAAAACCACTGTCAAGATCGAAATCACGAGCTCACTAACGCCGCAAGTGTTACAAACGCACGAGTTTATTGTGCTGTTAAATGAATATGCCTAGAAAATTCACAGATAAAATCAATATCCAATATCTCTCAATACGTAATGTACCGGGAATTTGTGGTAAGTAGACTATCTTATCTATGATCTAAAGGTGTTTGGAAACAAATAATAATAGGATTCGAAATTTGTGACCTATTTGGAAGACTAATTTACTGAGTTCACGAAAATGTCTAGTTAGTTCCTACGTAATAAATTTGTAAAATTAAACGATATGTAAGTTATTATGATAAATTCTACAGCAATGACAGGTTCAAAAATAGTTGTCAATTAAAGTTAATTTGTGAAACTTCAAGGGTCTTAAGCGACAATTGGCGTCTTTAATTTCTACAATAACATTACATATTTATGTTCGATTGCTAAAAACCATAACTAATTGTTCATAAAAAATTTAATATTTATCAAGACGTTTATATTTCTAGCCACAAGAAAAAAAATTGGTATAAATATCCGCTTGTACCTTTGTATACGGCGAAGCCAATTTGTACTTATTCCAACATTTGTTTGTTGGCTGAACAAAATGCAAAAGGCCCAAAAATTGTTTTGTTGTTCTAAAGAGAATATATATTTAATTTGACTAAACCCAGCAAATCTGACAGACTACGGTTGACTCAAATCTCGCAATATTTTCTGAAATACACAGTCGCATGTAACAAGCGTATTTCGCAGTATGTACACATTCCTCGTAGAAACGTAAAGCGCAATAAAATGTAGGTTACTTAACCTACGTTGAAATTTTAGCTTAACGTACGCAACACGACAGCGAGGTACTTATTGCTTTCTACACAGAGAAAAAATATTTTTTTTTACATATATTTAAGGCTGTATAGCTTTTGACAAAGAAATCTGACTTTCCAGTACAAAAAGTAATAATACAACATTTACAGTTGTTTATTTTAAAATATTTTTATTATTTTTAATGCAAGAATAATTTTTGCTGTGGCAAATTAAGTGTTTTAGGGTGTAATGGAATAGTATTAGAAGTTCGGTTGAATTTTATGCTTTTATGATAACTGTGTTCACGCGTGAATAATAATTGGTCATCCGCAATACTTTAATACTACAAATGCGTTAAAATGTATTGAACTAACATAACGGTTACAGTTTAATTTTATGAGGTTGGTCTTTAAAAGTGAGTCAATCTATGCTACAAATGAAGAAATGAGTGGAATGGAATTTTTTCCACTGAAAACATCTCGAAAAAACTGAACGCGGAAGTTTAGTTCATAGCGTACTTTCGTATCGTAAGGCATTCCTGTATCAAAAGTTACGTGTTGATGTGAATGTTAAGCGTATTCAGTTCTTACAAAAACGTGCAAATAATAAGGCTCGAGACCGAAGGATTGTTCGCTGGTAATTTGTTTTTGGTAGCTGAGAAACAACAGGAGTTTACTCGGGTACTAACTTATTGCTAGAGACACGAACATTTTGCAAGTTCAACGTCCTTTAGACTAGAATCACTTTTAATTCATTGGCTGCAGTCACAATCAAACTTTGAACTGGATTGTCTGTGATCAGGCCTTCATTTTGATGTTGATCTGTTATTTGTTCTAGAATCTCCCAGGGCGTGTCTAAAAATTCGTCACCCGATCGTAAAGCAACAAGTATGAACAAGCTTTTGGAATATATCTTGGCCTGAAATGAATTCGTGAAATTTCCCATTTTCTACTTATATTCTATTCTTGATTTTCTTGAAATTGTTTCAATTTTGATTTTGCACATATAGACGAGCATGGATTCCATAGTTCTATGATAATTGTCTAATATGCTATATGCATTAAAGCTTTTGCAACCCGAAAATAGTATTAAAATTTAAAAAGTCTTATGTTTTAAGTTTATAGGAATTCCGTGATAATCATTTCTGTAAAACAAAATATTATATAAGTCTATATATCAAACGGTTACCTGAGCCACGAAACTGCTGCAGCTAACTATGCCCTTGAAACATTGCGGTATGCCCAGCGACAGAACGTTATTTTTTTCCCAAGAACTAGCCGAAGGATGACTTTAGTGAACACGTTAGGAATGTTTGCCGCCCTGACAGTCAGTGATGGATTGCTTTCCAAAAGCCTCTGATACAACGTGATAAATTTCTTTTTGGTAGCCACGAGGTTCGGGAAACTTGTAATTTTCGCTGGAGGTAGTCTGCGGTTTTGTGTCGAAAACTCACCGTTTCAGGGGTCGTTCCGACGCGGCGGGTTTTCAGGAGAAACCAACCAGCAATTTGCCGAGGGGGCGAAGAATAAAATTCGGAGGGGAATAGCACGGGAGGGATGAACCGCCATGTCGTGCGACCCGTTGTTACTCTTGATTTCGGGCCCACCTCAGCCGCTTAGCTGCACGCCATAAATCACGGCCGCCTTTGTTTTCTTCGACGGAATAAGTGACCATTATCAGAAAAACATTCCCCGTAGCTCCTGGGCGAGTTTTGGAAGGTCCAGCTCAGTGACACGCCCACATGGTGGTCACCTTCGCCGACTGCCGGGGTAGCAAGTGTCTAAACGCCTCTGACACACTGCCTCGGACAATGCACGCTGTCGTACCTACTCCCTATTCTACTGTACTGTTATTGTATGTATTGGGCCTTACGTCTCGTTGACAGCGAGGTCATTACACTGATAGGAATGCAATATTGTAGGCAGGGGCGCAACTGCAGGAGAAGGCAAGGGTGTATTGCCAACCCCCCTCTGAATCCTTGAATCAAAGGCAAATCTTGAACAATCTACATGTTTACATACAAGAATTTTACATGTTATTATTTCAGTAACATATTATGTAATTTAAAGGCATTTTATGGAAACAACATTTCTAATATCCAAGATGGTGACCACGGTACCTCCTTAAAGATGAACATTAAGAGAGTAATTATTACTTTTGCCAACCCTTGGAAATTTGGGTTGTTGTGACCTGACTATAAGTACCATATGTCTGTTAAGATAGGGACAGCAATCCAGTCGGACTGTCGGTACTACCTGGTTTGTTCCAACAACAATAATTGTTTTGTAGAAGCAGCGAAGAGTAGCTTTCTTTTGCAGAATATTGTATTATTTCTGCGGGAAAGGTAATAGCAAGAGCAATCCATAAAGTACTCACAACCAAAAAGAACTGCTGTCCTTGTTTTAAAAGAAGTGTAAAGCTTATAACAGACGTTTCTTTCAGCGTGGAGACTGTGACACAACTTTACTCTAGGACGAATCTGGCACGGCCTTTGTAAAGGCGCCAAAGCTGTATCTGCTTCCACAATTCCAGGAAACTATGAGTAACCGAAATCAGAATGACCAGAACCGGGACAGAACACGGGTCCTTTCGAATACAAGTCCAGCTTGTTAAGACTTATTCACAACCATACTTGACTTACGTACTTTTTTTGGATTGGACTCAAAACATCATAGAATTTAGATGTGCACAAAGGTTGTTTCTGCAGTCCACAGTAAATTATGGTATAAGCCGTTCACGATAAAGTGAGCACTGCATGAAGTGCTCTTTTGGCCGTTCTGCAGTTACCTTTACTATTTTAAATACGCAAACTTCCATGTAACTATTAACCAGTGTAAAAGTTTCTACACTCTTAAAAGCTCTCATATATTGGTCCAATGAAATATATTTTTAATCTATTAAAAGTTCTGCTGAGTGCCCAGTTTATAGTGAACATGCTGTACATTAATAGTTTTGGAAGGATGCAAATAAAAAAATTTACGACAAAGAGAGGAAGTATTTTATAAACATTATTAATATTAAATTTAGTATTACGTTTCTACGTCTACTCTTAAGCTGGATTCACTACCACCACTTACAGCGTACGGACGTAAGGAGTACAAAGTGGTAACTCAGTTCAGTTACATACGTATGCACGCTACGTGATGATGTGAATACTTGCATGCACTCTCAATGTTTCTTCTATTACACGTACGTACGAACGTACGCAAAGTGTTGGTCGTGAACCCAGCTTAGCCGTTGCTCCGTTCATCTCGATCTTCCTGTACTAGATTCTGGTGCAGGTAGTACGTGTCGCCTAGGCCAGTATAGAGCTGTGCTGAATAAAGGACAATGATTAATTTTCGCTGATACATTATTAGGATTAAATTTGAGAGGAAACCAACAACTGATTGAAATCGCTTGCTCTCTTTTCAGGGACTCACGAATTTTCAAAGCTCAATATAATTTGTTTGGTAAGGGACATTTTCTGCCACTAGTTACATGTAAGGAATAAAAAAAAATGTTGTAATTTCCGGTTTTAAAACTGTGACAGTCTTCAAGGTATTGAAGAGAAAAAAATTTAAAAAAACCTTAAATTTCGGGTTTCCAATAATACATTCAAGCCAAGTAGTGAATGTCTTAACCCAACTAACGTTGATTATGTTACCATCTGTCAATTTATTAAACCCTCATACCGACCCCCAGAGTAACAAGCGGCGAATATATGCATGTGTGTATATATATATATATATATACATATAAGCCCATGAACAAAATGTGAACTACATTTATATATATTTTTTTTTTCACGAAACTAGTTCTTAACATATTCCATTACGTTCCTGCCTACACCGCAATTTATCTTATCCTTGGAGGAAAATATTTATGCTCGTTTGCCAACATGTTGCTTTAACTGAATACCCGCTGCAGCCTTGAATAATTATATTGTTTCTTTCGTAAAACAGGAGTAAAGGCACACGGAAGGGATAATCCTCTAAGTTGGTATTCTTTCATTTTGGTACACACAACTACAACTGCACACACACACACACACATACGTACATATTCACAGTCACATTTGTAATAATAAAGCTGGAAAAGTGTTTAAATACACTTCGTTCATAAAAAATTATTATTTTCAGATGACAGCTATCACCTAACACTAAACTTTCTTCACTAAAACAACACGTTTTCTCAAAGTTGCTTTGGCAGTGTGTTATAAAACGCAGCGTTTCCACATAATTTGTAACGCTTGACTGTATATGTCTCATTTAAAACGCTGCCCATCGCATTTAGTAACTTAAGATCAGAGTAAGCGTAAAAAGCACTAAGCAGCATAGAAAAAAATGTTAACCTAGTTAACTGCACAAGCTCAAAAACAAAATATCAAATGGAACAAGTTATCATCTTCCAAGCAGATATGGTAAAGTAAGTGAGATTTACGTCTCGTCGACAGCAAGGATATTATATAGACGGTGACACACAACTTGGTACAAAGACAGGAGCTGGGAGAGGAGTCGGCCATGGCCTTTGTTAAGGAACCATGGAAAACCGAAATCCGGACGGTCAGAGCCAGAGATCGAACCCGGGTCCTCCCGGATGCGAGTTCAACATTTTAACATTTTACCGTTGCGCCGCCTCGTTCGACCCAAGCAGATATGAAACCGGTTTGAATACAAGTCAGTCATTCAGAATCCCAAATAAAATATGAGGAAAGTGAAAACGTAAAGAAGTACGATAGGTATTGTACGCTCTTGACATTAGTTACAATTTTTTAACTTAGTTTATAATTAATATGACTAAAACTGAAACGCACAACTGTTTAACTTACATGCATACACACTCGCACAAACACACACACATATGTGTGTGTATGTATATATATATATATATATATATATATATATATATATATATATATATATATATATATATATATATATTTCAGGGGCGACATTTCAAGTTATTCTTGGGGAGGGCAAGATTTTTTTTCGACGGCAGTGGCCTTCATGCAACTTTTTTATTAATTAAGCATGTATAAATTAGAAACTTTAATATTATAACTTCAATTTTGTGTGCTTAAGATAGCATTTTTAAATAACAAAATACAAATATAAATTTTATACACTTAAAATTCTAAATCCCGGGGGGGGGGGGGTTCCCCCCCTTTCCATCCTAAATGACGACCCTGTTGTATGTATAAACAGAATTCAGTATAAATTCATTGTTAATTTTACACCGATTTCATGCCGTCGTCTTTACCGACCGAATCATTCCAAATACGGAAACATATTTCAGTGTTAGTTTCGAACGTTCAAAACACTTCGTTGTAATGAATTACGATTTTCAGTATTTGATTACTTAACACCAACGACGAAGTAACTGAACGTGCAGATTCGATATTTCAATAACCAGCGGAAGTAGACAAGGTATATCATCCAGTTGTGTTTTCGTGCTAAAAAATAAAACCTCCATATGTCGAGTAGTGTAGCCAAGTCTGACATGTACACGCCCACACAAAAAACTAATGGTAAATAAACTGCCAGAAACAATTTACGAAGTAATGTTTTTACGTTTATAATTCATAATTCAATGTTTTTCACGCATAAAGAATTGAAAAAAAATAAATTATCAAAAGTTTTCATTAAGTTATTACCTATCACGATCTAAATTCGTGGTTTGTAATTTGTAAATCAGCCGCACCTTTAAATAATATTAATTACAAACTGCACAATGTGGTCACTGTTTTTTTATGTTCCTGAAAGATTTGTATGTCACTAGACAATTATGTAGTTTCTTTGTGTTCTGCGTGTGTTCTCAAACTGCAGGTAGAACATTTGAACTAAGTAAAGAAGACACAATACATATTGTAAAATTTTAAAATTATCTTGAAGTAAAAGTGCTAAAGAAATAGGGAACTGAAGTTTTCATTTTGACGTCATTAACTGATATGCTAAAGAGGAATGTCAGCATTCAATTGCGGAATCACAGGAAATGTAACGACTTCGAGAAAGGCCACCTGTCAACGACATCTTCTACACTTCGCACAAGTTTAAGTCGGAAATGAATGTACTTGTAATCGACCCAACATATCATTGATGGGCGTCGAGAGGTTTGACATTTGCATCTCCGCGATGCATGAATCATAACTTCTTCGTGCTGATTAACTTACAGGTAAGAAAAGTGATGTTTTAATGGTTGGTATTAAAATAGCCAACTTTACTGTGAATTTTCTCAACTTTGGTCTACCAAGATACATATAATTACAGTTGCGTTTTAAAATTTGTAATTTATGAGCAGTGTTATTTAGTTAATGTTTATGTTAGTTTTGTAATATTTCACTTCATTGCAGGAGAAATATGAATGTAAGTGCAAATTTAAATTTAAACTAAAATTATCGGAGGATAGTAATGCTTACGATAAACTTCCATATATTAAAATTTACGTGAAAATATGCTAATACCTTTCAAGCTATACTATGAGATTTAAAACTAGTATTTACGTTATAAATTTAAAAAAAAAAATAACATTTATTAGTTTTAACGAGAGCTTAATGGGAGCGTTCTGCTTAGAAATAATACGTCGAAATACTTGGTAAAATTAATCAAGAACCGTTTTTAAATATGGTATTTTACAAAATGGAGTTTTCTCGACATTTACAACAATCTCAAGACGCTCTACCACATTTGCTGCATCAGAATTTTGAAAGTGTGTTTGGAAGACTAGCATAAATGTTCGTCGCTATTACTCTTTTGGTAGACTCCAGAATTTTGAGTAAAAGCCTATGGCCCAGTTATCACATGTTCGCTCTGAAGTTTCATTGTATTCGACCACTTTCAATTCATTTAGTTACTCAACAGCTTCCCTTGGAGAGACTTGTATGTTTTAGCTATCAGTGAGGTAAGAGTTTTGAAATATGGCGGAAGATGTTGTTGACAGTGAATAATTAAGTAATATCCAAGTACTTGAATTGTATCTAGCCTGTATGTCTGTTTGTAAAGTATGCGTTACTAAACTATTCAACCGAATTGTGATGAAATATTTGTGAGTTGTTTGCGTGCGATCGCGAAGGTTTAAGGCAAAAAATGTATATATAATGGTAGAAGGAGGGGGCGGTGAGGGGAAAACGGAGCAAGGGCGCAGAACGTGATTTTTTATAGTGGTTTTCGAAATGGTTAAAATGACCCTTAACAACATTTTGCACCAATTGTGGAATTTTCAAAAATGTTTCATTAATTTACTATAGAGAATTAACAAAAACTAACGGAATATTGAAATCATACTATTATTCTCAATACTGATATATTTGCTACTATGAAATAAATATGAAGAAAAATTTTTATCAAAAATATTTACCAAAAAATTGTCAAACACTTACTTTATTTTTTGGAAAAATTTTATTTTTGAAAATAAAAACGCACAATTTTTCAAATTACTTACGATAGTTCGGCGTTCCTAGCCTGAACTTTTGTAGGACTCAAGGAGGCATTAAATTGAAGGAAAAAACTGATTTGAACGAACTCTTCGACAATCGCTAGTAAAACATATGGGTCTATTTCGTCATTGTATTAATTCTGACTCGTGACATCATGCCATCGGAGTTAGACGCATCTATCCATAAGACAATATCCAGTATTAAAGCAAACATTTTCCCGGCAGCCTGACTAAGAAGCAGCTTGCCATCCAGTCAGCCTCAGCGACCAACTTTCCACCCCTCCGACCCAGGCCGTAATTAAAAATCTTGTAATAACTATGATGCTGGCGCGCTTCCCTGCTGCTGCAATGAAAGGGTTGTAAGTAGTGCATTTTTCCCCTCCGTGCGGGTGAAGGGTTGAGGGGGGAAGGAGGGCTCAAGGAAGTGAGTTGAGCAGTAAAGTAATTCAGGCTTGGGGCGCGGACGGTGTCAAGGGGCTGCAAGAAGCACGCGGCGTAACGTAACAGCGCAGCAGGCACTGCGCTGCGAGAGGCTAAAGGCACCCGTGGGAACTCTTCAGCCCGGAGTCCCGTTTACATCAAGTTTAAAAATTAAAAGTTACACTACACAAGCAGAATGGGAAAAGACAGCATCGCCTCCCCCCTCCTCCCCTACACTTCCGCATCGCACTCGGGGTGCCTTTAAAAGGGGAAGGAAATTTTAAGTTCGTAAAACAACGGAGCTCTTTGCGTAGTACTTCACTTCATCTTGGATGTGTCGTTGGCGAGGAATTTATTTGACTACCTTAGATATGTTAATTAGCAGACTGACATTATTAAAAAAATATTAGAAAATTTTCATTAATATTTTGAGGGCATAGTAATTACCAGATTGTCATTATTTAAAAACAATCAGACAGTTGTCATTAATTTTGATAACACGTTAGCTGTTACTGGAAAATTTTCAGACATTTTCATAACACGTTAATTAGCAAACTGTCATTATTTTCAAAAACTGGAAAATATCCAAGAATTTTTAAAACAGTAATGAGTGATCTACACGTAAAATTTATTCGTGTACTTACTACACAGAGGTATAGCAAAATTAAAACAGTAGGTATGGTAAAATTGTTTTCCGTTCGACTTTGGTAGTATTATTTTACATTTTTATAAAACAGTCAAATGTATACTTAAGTGACCAGTCTTGTCTCGTAACAGTGCCACACATTTATTCTGTTTACAAGGAGAATTGTTCAAGTCTCCGATATTTTTATGGGTTTAAGACTTAAAACGTTCAGTATTGTCAGGAAGCTTTTCTACAGCAAGAGAATACCCGATTTTATAAAAGAAAAATTGTGGAAGAATTTATTTACATGAAAAAAAAAACACATCTTTTACACTTAAAAGAAAATTATCGAACGTGCGGAGTAAATATGCGCAGTTAATAAATTTACCTAAATATTCTCAAATAACTCTGTAAAACTTACCCTGTAAAACAATATATACCTAAATTTTCTCAAATAATTTTGTAAAACTTCCGCTGTAAAATGTATGGGACAATCCCTTGACATGTAAAGAAATATTCCTCACACACTAAGGTAATAGTAATACAATTGAGACTTATGCAGTGACTTTTATTTTAGTACAATCACACACATTACACACGACTGAATCCACGATATGAATATTTAAAACGCCAGGTGGGATCGGACCGCTACACCGTGCACCAGTGACGTAATTAGCGTGCTAATTACTACACCACTGAGGTTTTTGATGAATGTAACCTTTCAAAGATGCCTTACTATTGTAAGTTACAATTATAGCGTCCTGTTTCATTTTGAATCTCTCATTCAACTTTTATTTACAATGTACGCAGTAAATTCTGCGAGTGTCGCATGATAGTTTTCCGTATTTATATATACACTAGCTGCCCCGACAAACGTTGTATTTATTATTATATAATTATAATTATATATATATATATATATATATATATATATATATGTGTGTGTGTGTGTGTGTGTACTAGCTGCCCCGACAAACGTTGTTTCGTCACATAAATAACTTATTGTAAGTGTGTAAGGATGTGGTATATAAGTGGAAGAGGTCTAATAATAAAGAAATGAATTAGTAAATGATAATAATAGAACAGCGACACCTGGTGGGGATAGACTGGTATCAGATCGTGGGGATAACTGAACAATTATCACATACACTGTTATTGACCGGGTTCTAAAATTAATAATTTAAAACTATTTACTAAACAATAGCACTTACGAGTATAAAAATAGATAAAAACCTATTCTTCGCAGACCTACCGAATGTATATAAAAAATTTCATTGAAATCGGTTAAGCCGTTTCGGAGGAGTATGGAAACAAACACTGTGACACGAGAATTATATATATATATATATATATATATATATATATATATATATATATATATATATACACACACACTCACACACATATAGTTGTTAGCGCATGTTAATTCACCGATTTTTGTTTCTAGCTCTGAAGCTAGTGGACAAAACTAACACAGTATTCTGAATACTGCCAGTTAACCGATCAGCAAGTTCTTTTAATATAATACATTTATGGATGTATGGATTTTGTTAGAAAATATTCACTAATTTGTATCGGATTTTTTCCCTTACATTAAATATAAAATCACCGCAATGTAGACAAAAATTCACAACTAAGACAGTTAAATTTCACGATCAGGTGAGGCGAAATAACATACAACATGCAGAAAGCTTTCTACCAATCTTGAAAATAATTATTAATTCGTAGGTTTAGAACAAACAAAAAGTTTTCTTCTTGAAAACCATCAGTGGTTTTGGGGTTAGCGTACAAAGTCATTGATGCCATTTGAAGTAACTCATTTCCGCCTCCCACTATAAAATGTCACATTGTAAATAAGGTTTTGTGCAATGTCGGATGACAAAATTTAAAAAAAAATTCACAAATGCGTCGAAATCTTGTTAATTTTATTGATAAGACATTTTAGATTACTTCTACTCCTACTTTCGAAAGCATAAATCGTACATATGCCAGATAATTTTTCACATTGTTAGGAAATGCTTCCCTTAACAGTTGTGTTAACATACTGCGCACATGTACGGTAATTTTCTCGTACCAATAAAAATAACTTACATTCCTTTATACGTATGGAAATTTTACCTCAAAATTATTTTACGGAAGGGTATTACTTGAGTAGAGCCAAAACTGTTCTGTAATATACACGAAAAATTGATAATTTGGCAATATACATTGACGTGGCTACAACTAACAAGCCGCGCAGTTTGATGTGACCACATAAAGCAATATGTTTTTAAAACAACAGCAAAAGAAATGTATTTTTTTAATAAAGTTACCAAAAATGTTGTATTCGACTTGCCCTTCATCACAACAATATGTCTCATAAATTTACAGAAAATTATTCAGCGTAATTCGTTTTTATAGATGAAAGACACTAATGGATGGACTAGGAGGGACGTGGCTCTGCTATTTAAGTTTTTACCGCTGAAAAATCAATTTCCGAAACAACTTATCTAAGAATCTACTTCAATAAAAGAAAATTTCGAAACTGTTGCTCATATTTGTCTGAAGCGCATACATGTAGGCTGTTAGGTTTCTCACTCGCCAGAAAATGATGCATAAGAAATGGGAGCAGAGGCTCGCAGAATCGTTACCAGAGAAAGAAGCTGCCCCAGCATGCATTACGAAACTATTTCAACATTCAGCTTTAACTATTTAGAGAAGTATGGAAACCGGAAACCAGGAATACCTGACACGAAATCGATTCCAGTTCCCTCCGAATATGAGTCCACATTATTATTTTACCCCTGCGCCATCCCACTCCGTGGTAATGTTGTGCAATAAGGGCGATTATGGAGATTGCAAACGGTGATAGAGAAGATAAATGACTTACTTTAAACATTGTCTATGCGATGCATAAGGGAATGTATTACGAAGTTATAGAAAAACTCGATACTCTAAAATACTGTAAAACAATTTTTATCTACTTCAGGAACCAAACGGCTTTATTTTAACAATAAAATATTATTTCACTGTTCAAAAAACCCGAAGTTTAATTTATTTTGCTCTCCGTGTTGTGATCAATTTAAACTCTTTTTCTTTTTTTAATCTGGCAACTGACTGTAACACAGGACGGAAAAATTTAAAAAACAATTAATAGTATATTACTTGAAAAACCTCCGTGAATAGTAAGTAAAAGTGTCATTACGTAGTAAATTTAAAAATTAATACATCTTAAAAACACTACGTTATAGTTGGAAAGTACTACTTATTTGAAATTTTGCCAGTTAACGCCAGTAAAATATAATTTACAATATTTTGTGTAAATAATGTAAAACTAACTGGCGAATGAAAGTATTTTTACTGCGATCATATGGTGTGCTGTAGTGCATATCCGTAAAACTCAATTGTTAACTTCGTGTTACTAACGAGTTTAGATGGTGATTATGTTTCCATTGGTTAAATGTCAGAAGATCCTTCTGAAGATAAGAACAACATCCATTTAGACAAATTACGCACTTTCAGTATCACAACAATGTGTTTCGAATGGTTTAGTGGGGTACAACTTCTAATTTGAGGATCAAATTATCAGAACAAGACAACTCCACAAAAATCCGAAATAAGTAAAAAAAATTTACGTTAAATGTTGGTGAGCTGCACGCGAATAAGTACTCAGGTTTATTCAAAAAATTACATATCCCTCTTTCAAAATCTGGGGAAAAATTTGGTTTTCATTCCACCCTACTGAAACTGCACATTCGTAACAGGGCACGTAATGTTGTCTTCGGCAAGTTTGCTGACCTTAAAGCCAGATATGTCCATAGTATTCTTTCGAAACTTAATATTAATATTTTTACAAATAACATATGAGGTATGATATTTGCATATATCGTTTTTTTAACCATAAATCGACAGTTAAAATAACAAAACTAGTGAACCTGCTATATATAATTTTCGTTAGTATTTCAACATATCAGGTATTTTCCCTGTAAAATTTGATAAGGTTGTCATATCTGGTATTTAACATGTTACTCTACTAACCAATTTACCCTGCATCGTCGAGAAAGGGTTTGGGGTGCATAGCAGGCAAAAAATGCATAGGAACCTGGGGACCAAGAGAGGACCGGTGTAGTTGAACATATACGAAAAACAAGATTATCCACTAATAACAATGTTTATTCCATTAACATTGCATTGGTTGATTTGGAACGAATGGAAAAAATTGGATTTGTGATGCTTACATAGGTAATGCTGCCGGTGGCCCTGAACTTACCTGTCTTTATAATTCTACTGACTTTCCCATTAACCGAACTGTATGTCGTTCTTGTTCCAAGCGGTGTAGAGGGGAGGCAACTTAAAAAATGTATCTGCTTTGCCATTTAAGCTACACGCCAATAATGTCTTGACGCGTTCGGTTACCCCGCGTGTAATTAAATGAAATCTTTCGCAGTTCGCTAATCGGTGCAGCTGCCCGGATTACGCGACAGGGGCGGCTGCAACTGCTCATAAAACTACGCCATATCTCATGACTTCCGGAGGCTTAATAAACGCATTTATTCTTCCGTGCGTATGCTGGTTCATTAGTTTTCGTTTGCCATTGCACACACCCTGCATGTTCCCCTGTCTCTGATTACCAAGATGGGCGTCTCGTGTTGTTATTGCCAGATCACTGTAGAAATCGCTTTCAAATATTAAAATGAAGTTTCGTTAACCTTCCTTTATATTAATCTTAAAAGAGACTTGGATTTACAAGAGGCAGCAGGCAGTTATGCTATTCATTTAAACTCTCCTAAAAATGTCGTACATGTTTGCAGGAGTTGTAATAACTCTGAATAATTTTATTGACAAACTAAACCGAATACGTAAGGAGAATGTGGTATTTTTCGAATATTAATTTGAAAAGTTTTGCCATGTAAGGGATACTCCCTCCCCTCCCCCAAATAATGATTACAATATTTTTTCGTATAAACTACGCTTTTCCATATTCGATATTTGTTTTTAAATTAGCAGGATTTTCTTCGTAAGAATAATTAAATCACTGATATGTCGAACATTGTAAAGATGTATGCAAACGATAGCTACCGGTATCTATTTTAATTTATATTTAAGCACATAAATAACATCCTACAAAATACATAAAGTTAAATAATTGAAGCGTACATTGGACATATGCAATTAACAAATAGCAAATATTCTGTAAGTTAGTAATCATATGTAAAATTATTTGATTAAAAGTAACTGAACGGGTACTATGATTACCGTTGTAAGAAGCAAATTAAAAATTAATCTTTTTAACTTTCTCATAGCAAGTGCATGCAAACACAGGGCTATACATCGTAATATTATCGGTCCAGGTTAGATTCCCGGCGTGTTCAGTCCCCGAATTTTCACATGTGGGAATCGATACGAATGATGTCGCTGGTCGGCGGGTTTTCTCGTGGATCTCCTGTTTACCCTGCTCCTTCATTTCGGCGCTGTCCCATACTCACATCATGTAACTCCTCATCAGCGCTAAAGACTTGGATGTTAAGCGCTGGCCAAAATATCTCATCCTCACGCGTAATTTAGCAAGCATATACTTTGTATTTTTTTTTACAAGAATATCCTTTGTGGTATTAAAATTGATCCAAATTCGGCGCGCTGTAACCTACAGAGGGAGACAAACAGTTCAATCTCCGTCTTTTGAATAAGTGATTTGAGTCCCAGATAAAGCAAATGTGATTATGTAGTAAGTTAATTGTTCCAGTTGATCCACTTTCGCCAAGAGGTTAGTTCTAAATCTCATGTAAGTTCTCAGCAAGGAGAGTACCTCTTAACAAGAGTCACGCTAGTCAAGATGTCAGATTACACGCATTCAGTCACGTGCGATCCGAGTTCGATTCTCTGAATGGGAGAGGATCGATTCCAAAATTTTTCTCATGTGGTAAACGTGGCTGATGTTGGCCGTTTCCCACAACAACGTGACAAAATATACTGCTCAGATTGACATGAATGTAATCGAGTACTACACAATGTGCTTTGATACGATTTTCTACCATAAAGTAATATGGTCACGACTTAATGTGGCCGTCTCTCCCGGCGGTCGAGTGACATGCAGATCTACGACTTTTAAAAGATTATTTGAAAACTATTACTTGAAAACTGTTCCACGCAAGTGAGGGATGTATGCATAGGAATAACATTCAAGGTACGTAATTCGTGTGTATACCCATTTCTGGACACCAACACACATTAAAGTTAAAGTTGGTGTCCAGAAATGGGTATACACACGAATTACGTACCTTATAATGAAATGAAAATCTTAACGCAATACATTTGAAAAGGTATAGGCATGTACAATATGCCATTATCTTTGGTATTTTTTCATAAAATTATAGGATCACCTTCAACTATCTCATAGAAGCGGGTTGTCGGCGAGAAGACGGCACGCCAGTTAGTAACTTGTAACTACAGGCGAGAGGGTGGAATAATGCGCGTGCTCTATCGTCCTTATCGCTTCCGCATTTCTAAGCACGGAACGAGCACAGCACGTTCACCCAGGCAGCCACCTTAAACTCACATTCTCGAAGTGCAACAGACTGACCGTTAGTTTATCGCCCTTCGAGGAGAAACTATATGACGCAAAGCGCGCACTTCAGTGTAGCCCTTATATCTGCTTCGTGTGTAAGCCTCTAACGCTCAGCACTGCTCAAGTTAGGTGACGCCTTTACGGATAAAATGTAATATTTAAGGTAATTTTGCAAGAATTACTTTTCAGAACCTTAAAACCTTTTCATAGCTGCGTTGAAAATGGTTGTCACTACGTTGCCTACAAATTACCCAACGTCGTTGAATTATTTATTCAAACGGAAATGTTTTAGTTTCTAACTGAAATTCACATATAGTTAATGTTGAATACAATAAGTTTACATATAAAAATTTTTCTCATTTAAGACGTGTCATGAAGGTTTTACCACACCCGCAAGTTTTTAGGATTTAAAATATTGTACTTTCAAATAAGAATATATCTGTGTGTTCGTGTGTGTACGTTAGGATGTAGCGAGATACGGTCGACGTTCACTTTGCAAAGCGTCAGGGTAACCAAATGTATTCAAATATAACTACTTAACGAGCCGGCTGTTTACAAATAACGCTGGAGCCGTGGTTGTCGCAGTAGCTAGAGCGTTCCGCCTCCTACCAAGGCGATCCGGGTTATACTGAAAAAAAAAAAAAAAACTTATTAGTCACTGCAAAATATTTTGTTAAAATGGACCTTACCAAATTTATTGTGGTCGTTACAAAATTCTTTTGTATTCACTGCAAAACTTTATTAGGGACAGCAAAAATGTGTTGTGGTCACTACAAAAAAATGTGGTAAGGTCCATTTTAACAAAATATTTTGCAGTTACTAATAAGTATTTTTTTCAATGGAGATTCCCGGCTTGTCGGGCTAAACTATTTATAGTGCGCCCTTTATGCCAACGTACGAATAGAAAATAAACACTTCTGACAAAGTCGTATGTCATTATTAGGACACCGCCCTCATTAAAACCTCTTGTTTCTATGCCCTCCAACGTAGCTAAAAATTGAATTTTCAGACTGCCGTATTTGAGTGAAGAGATTTTTGTCAACACTTAACATCTAGATATTTAGCGCAGCTGAGGGGTAATGAGGTGAGTATGGAGTACACTGTTTGAAAACATTTCCGTGATGTTACGGAAAAGTACAGGCAACAAGTTATCCAGAAAACTTCGTAAAATAACGGACACTCGGTTTTGCTTGGTAACGGAAACCTCCGTCGAAATACTGAAAATCTATTTTCCTCACAAAAATTGAACTTCTCTAAATTATTAACGCTATATTTTCCAAATGTACGAAATAATCTTGATATCTGTGTTTTCTCGATACATTCAGATATCGTTTAGTACCCCACAACCTTGAGATTACTGGGCAGGAACTCGAACCAATGTACCACAGTGACAAGACAATCAGTCAACGAATTCCATGCAGTGGTAAGAGATCAACTTTATAAGAGACGAATTTTGTACTTGATAACCTAATTATACAGAACTTAATCAGTACCATTATGAGAAAAACATTTTACTGTATAGAAATAAATATCTTTACAGGTGCATACCCGCGTGTAACAACACTCCCTGACGTCACTTCCGAGTGAGAGTACGCGAGTGCGAATAATTGTCCTGCCTGTGTTTTTTTTACAATTTAGGCTATTGCGTGTGAAATATAATTTCCAGAAAAAATCCACAGAACTGTTTAATTGTTCCGCGCCAGTTAAAACCATGCTCCACTGTTGCTACGTTTTTGTGACAATATTTTGAAGCCTTAACGGAGTAGTTATCACCAATCTGATTGGCAGTTTTGTTTAAAATGACTTTCATTTACCAATTTGGCTAAATTTGACCAAGGCAGTTAACATATGGTTTTTATCAAATTATGTAATCAACGAAATTCTTGTTAATTGACATTTAGTCAATACCGCGTGTTTTTACGTCTTTAAAAAATGAGTTGTAACGGGAAGAACTATTTTAAATCCTGCTGCCTAACATTTTAGTGTTATTTACTCACTGACTCACTCCATTAAACAAAACATTATTATCGCAAAAACAGTACAAACAGGGGCGCATTGGTTTAAACTGAGTCGACGTTATCATCGTTGTGCAGACATTTACATCAAAGTTAACTTATCTGAAATTTAAAAAAACTAATGTTTGTTTGTTTGTTCGTTAGAATATCATTAATCCGAATGCTATGAAATTTTGGTGAGTTTTTCTGCTAAAAAAATGTGCGATTGGGAAAGAGTAGGCGGGAAGGCAAAAAGGGATCTAGGAGCAGAACGAAGTACCCAAACCAAAAGAATTGAATGAGCTGTACACTGAATGTCAGGACAGCTAAAGCAATATATATCTTCAATATCAAATATGTGTTATTGACGTTATAACATTTGGTGACCAAAATAATTCCGCTTACTTCAAAAGCTTCTCAAAATACTTACACAGCTAAGTTGTATTAATTTTAAAACAACTACGAGATTGGTCTTGTGGTATAATAAACTGAATACTGAAAAATAGAATATTCACAGTTTTCCAGTTAATTTTCACTTCTTAAACTTGTACAACTGATCCATCGGAAATCGGCCGAAAAAACTATAGACTGCGCCAGAAAAACAAATTCTCTTACCGAATCAAGTAATTATTTTCTTACATAAATGTAGGCTTAAAAATAGTGTATTTCTACATTTAATGTAATTTCCTTAAAATAAATTGTGAAGGAAAGCATGCACGAGCATTTAAAAACGCACACGCTGACATCCTTACTATTATAGCACGATGCACGAAGACTTAACATTCATAGGGGCTAAGTGCCAAAAGGTAAGTTTCGAGATAATGACGAAAACAGTATATTGCGACAAAAAAATGAACAAGGAAACATCCAAATGCGTTCACATATTTTTTTACTATAGGAAAGTAGTAAATAGGAGCAATGGGACAGTAATTAACACAAAACACTTATGAACATCAATATATATTTATTCAATGAATTAGAATAAGTTGACGTTACTCCAACCATGTAATTGTGCTGATGTACGGCGCGCATGAATATGACTAGGAGATAGCACTTTAGGTATGTCTTCGACCTTATGTTTTGGTATCTTTCTATGCACCTAACTCATTTTTGTCGAAAATTGTACTTAGCCCCTTTTGTACGTTAAGTCCTCAGTTCAAAACCTAGACTTTCGTTTAAGTATGCTGACATCCAGGAGCGTGAAAATTTCGCCCATATTTTTCTCAGTAATATAAAGTGAGATATTTTAACATTAAAGTAACTTCAAAGAAAGTAACATAGCAAATCTGAAAATAACGTAAATCAACTGTCGCACAACAACGAGGAATGGTAATTCTTACTTAATAAGTGTACTGTGAATATTACTGTACATTTAAGTGTAACTTTATTAAATTACTTGTACTGTCGGGTGTCAAACGTCTAGAAGGCTATCCTCCCTAGTGCTAGCTTGCTCCCTCCCCTTCGGCGCGCGCCTTGTTGGCCAGCCGGTGTCCGGACAATTCCGGCCAAATGATGAACATAGTCCGAATGACAAACACGTCCAGTGACAATTCCGACCAGCCAAATAACTATCTGTCCGAATTCCAGGAAATAAGCAAATGGGTTGGTGGGAGGAGGTTAAAATTTTGAATCAGCTCACACTTTTCCCAGCCTTGAGACTGGCAAAGTAGTTAAGTATATGTTGGCTTTGAAGTCAAAATTACTTTGGCGTGTTTAAAATCAGTGTTTTTTATTCAATAATTTATTATTTAGTATTTTATTACTATTGTTTGCATCCATATTAACGTGAAAAAGCACTGTCAGTGTTGACATTTTAATCAAAATTTTGCATGTAGGCTATGGTTTTCAGATGTTTCTTCAAGTTCTCAGTGTTTTCGTACTTTTCGGAGCTTCTCAGATATTTTTCATCTATACCGACGTACAACTTTCTCCTTTTTTCCCTGCTAAATTAGGTTCCATCCTCATGTACTGTACATAATGTTGGTGTTTTCGGCTTCACTTTTCAGGCACGATATAACGTTTTGTATCTTCGGGTGTGGTTTACCAATACACGCATTTATTTTACTGTTCTAGCCCTCTACTGTATTATTAGTTCGTCCATAGGCACTTCTTCATGTGGAAGAAACAACCGTTGATATCAACCGAAGGAAACACTTCTTTGAGTGCCGATATGGCCGCTGACTCGAAATCCACGTTTATTGCCTAGGGATCTCATTCTGGAATTTTCTCCATTACCAACCGAAACAGGCTTCTTGTTTGGAAGCAAAGTAAAATGAATAGGAATTACGTTTGTTTCTTTTTCATTGCTTCCTATATTGGCGTGAATAATATAGATCTGTGCGAACTGCTTGCTGCAGCTTCTAAATGTACCATCCATAAAGAAGTGGCATTGAGTTCTGAGACACTCTCTTCCCTTGTCACAAGCTATATCAATGATTCTGTCTTCTCTCCTGTTATCTGCTAAAAGGAAGTTACTGCCATCGCTCATCGTTAAACTATGTTCTGATAACAAAACATCCTGACGTTCAGCAGGTTCTATCAATGAACCTTGGGCTTGGTATTTATGTCGATAAATAGTCCGCTTAACTGACGACGCATGTGGTAATTCAGTCACGAATTCGTATTCTTTGTTGTGTAAAGTGCCCAAGTGATCAGAGTACACTTTTGCCACGGCAACACATTCTTCTCGCACTCTTTTCTTGGCTCTAAATACAGATTTCATTACTTCAAGTTTAGCAATGTCTGGAATACATTCAAGCAAATCCACGTCACCGCACCATCAACATTGGCGCGCTTCTTTCAGTAGGCATCTCCACCATAAAGCACTGCAGGCTTCCCTTTCTAAGTTTCCATAGCTTCCATGCCAACGTTTCACGTAGGAGCAGCAGAGACTGACCGAATGATAATTGTTCACATGAAACACGGTGGAGCGGGAGGGGGTTGTGGTGCGTCAACAAACAAACAACAGATGTACATGTTTGCAGTTGTCACTGGCCGAATACGAATGTTTAAACTCCCCTTTGCTCTGCGAGTTAGTGGCCGCAATTGTCGCAAATGTTCCCACGTCCGAAATTGTCGTACAACCGGCTTGCCTCCGGTGTGTCCCCACCCCCTCGAGTCACAATAGTTTTGGTACCCTCTGTCTATTCCGTAAACATTGACTACCGGCACTACAATGTTTTTGTAGCACCTATGACGCAAATTACTGACTTAAAGTATTAGTAGCATCTTTTTGTCAACGTAAATTTGGCTACATTTATTAGTGACAAAAAATCACGTTACTGTTACTATTTCAACTATTAAATTAGTTTACTTCTACTCACACCAAAAATGAAACGTGTAATTTTAAATCATTGCACTTTTGTGACATTAATACCGATTATTACTATTTTTAGCAATAGTAAAGAGTGTTAAACAAAAGTCAAGCGTGTTAAAAAATTCTTTTTTCATAACTACAAAATGTTACACATGTGACATTTCCAATTATTTTTATTTGAACTTAGACATTTGCCTTGTAGTACCATAGGCTGCATTCACTGCAATTTTTTCTACTGCGTGGATATTTGAACCCGTGGCACTTATCCGAAACTGAAACCACTGGGATCACAACCAAATTAATAAGATGTGAGTTTCTTGGAATATAATTAATTCAGGAACACACGTAAAATTAGATTGGATGTGCTTGACATAAAATATGTATGTCGCGAAGATTTTTGTACCATTTTAGTTCAGTCAGTTCTGTTTCAAGGTTATTAGCGACCTGTATTTGTTCAGATACGTCTCTCGTAGGCAGTTGTGATACCATATGTCTGAGGTTTGCAATTCAAGCCCAAATACAAGTGAAGGTTAAAGCATCCGGTCATTCACCAATTACTGCTGATGATATGCAGTATGCGTACATAAAGGCATCGAAAATAAACCAAAAGTGCTAAGATCTTCTTGCAATCAACTCATGGTTCTAGTAATATCTTAACACTCTCTGCACAGTTTACAAACACCGTACAGCAGAATTGAGATATTACTTTATTGACTGACTCGGTGACTCGCTGTGCTCTTAATATTCGTATTGTTACGACGTAGTACAGTTTTTATGTTTTACTAAGCGTATGTACCAATTTATTTTGACAGCTCCTCGAATTTTTACTCCACAGTCCCAGTCAGTTTCCGTCGTGCGGTTAACTGCTTGACCTGACAACGTTAGGTTATGCAGAAACTTCCGGCTAAATTAACACAAGCGATCGTGCGCCACGCGACCTCACGGCCGCCTTCCTCAGCGATCACCTCGCGAGTCCCCTAAAATCTACAAAACTGGAGGCTTCTATCCAAAAATGCGCTTAAAACACAAAAGGCAATAGTAGATCGTTTCCGAGGGCAAAAGAATGTTTAGTGGTTACGCCCAAACTGTTTATTTAATTATACTTATTTAAATTTTACCAAATTTTCATTGACAATATAAAACATAACTTTATCAAAACGATTTACTTATTTGGTAATTATTAACAAATAGTTTAAATTATCGCACAGCAAGGGCCTTGTGTAAGCCCCGCCTGTCTATTGGCAGCTTTCTCTTCCCCCTCCAAACTTTGGCTGCCTCCCTCCTGGGACTACCATAGAACCATCACTGTCTGTCCCGCCTGTCGGCTGATTACTTAATTTATTCTCCCATTGTATAATTTACAGTTCTGAAAAGTACAATGATAGAATCACACTTAACAATCATACATATTCATTCAGAACAAAAAGAAACTAGAATTCCATATCTACGGTAAATATGAGCCTGTTTCAACTTTGATCTTCTATTGAATACGTTAGACGTTGAAGTAACACTTCGCATTATAAAGGCCAGTGTTTTTAACTACGCGGACAAACATTAAACATAATTTAATCGCGAAAATGGTATGTTCAAATGAATGAATTTACACGTATTAAACTGTTAACTGCGTTGAAAATCTCGAATTTTTAAACTGATAAATGTGTTTTATACAGCGCCTTAATAAAAAAACCTTATGCCGTTTAATTTTGCTTTGTGTTAGTGCATTGTAAGTCTTACTTTAGAATACCAAAATTCTGGTAAATACATCGTTTCAGTACATTTGTGAATTTTGATAGTTCATGTGTACACATTTTTTGATTCCTGGTAACAAATGTGTGAACTTATACCTACTGCACATTTTTCCATAATTACTCACGTACACTTTTGTTTACAGTACACAACATGGTTTAGTTTTCTATAATATAATTATGCACACACGCACCCTGATTTAAAGTAATTACGTAACACAGAATGTAATTTACGTGCCTTGTAACTAAAAATTCCTTATTAAAAAACTAGATTTTATTTAACTATGAAGATTTTTTTACGTATATTACAAACATCACCATTGTGAAATTATTAATACCTGACGATGCAGAGACTAACCGTAGCACTTTTTTGTGCTTTAAAAGTACGTGTTCGTAATATTTACATATATTTCACACCACCTGGATGGACAGCATTAGATTTTCGGCTGCTTTCCGTACGCGGGTAATCATACATTAGCGCAAAATGTTAAATAAATGCGTGAAAACTATATTGCACTCCCCTTCGTTTTCCTGGAGTTGTTTGATGTTCGCCAGTACATTTTTCTACATTGCCTTCTAAATCTTTCCGTCGAAGAATTGCTCACTCGTGTATTAGCTGCTGCTACTGCTCTCTCTCTCTCTATACACACACACACACACACACACACACACACACACACATATATATATATATATATATATATATATATATATATATATATATATCTGTGTGTGTGTTGCTTTACTTAGCAGTGCAAGCAAACATATTTTTTACTTCCTTTAAAACACACCCTAACAGCAATACTTTATGTAGTTCACGATAAAGATAGCACATTTGAAGAATAATTAAATAGCATATATTGTTTTCTCTGACGTTAACTCTTGAGTACGGTATAACCAACATAATTTGATCGTAACTTATGTTGCTTCGTTTATAATACAAGTGGCAGAAAGATTGAAATTTTCTGAAAGGAAAAAAGGAACTAGGATTTCAAAAGTGTTCACGTCATCCCGAGCTGTGCAATACTTGTTTAATCTTCTCGGTTGCGTGCTATGCTCCATTGTCAACAACCCTGATCCGAAGTAACGGTAACTAATGTATTTGGAACGGTACGAAGCGTATAAAGAAAGGGAGGTCGCCTCCTTTACCTCCCCTCAACCACTCCTTTCCCCCTTGGAAGTGGTTTACCTCGCCCCGCGTTACGAGCCGTTTATACGTTTGGCATCGACAGTAACTCGCTTTAAAAAACCGACCAAACACGAAATTAGTTAGTGGTATGCTTGCTTTAATAGTGGTCTTGCATATAGACTAAGATCACGTGAAAACGCTGATGTAGTATTTTCGTTACAGAATTGAACTGAAATTCTCAGAATAATCATCCAATTTAAATCAAACCAACAGATTCGTCATTGCAAAACATTGCCCTGATTCTGAATTATAGTGTTAAGCATACTGTTCTGCTTAAAAAACTGTGTAGGAATGTAGAATCAATACAGCTTCGTAAATTGCTGGCTATGCTTTGTGTCGATGGTTTCGAAGAACTAAATAAGGAAAGTCACAAGATCATTGGGACGTACTTGAAAGAGGAAATTTGACGTGAGTAAAATAAGCCGACGGCATAGATCCTGTTGAAACGTGCTTTCAAAATCATTCTCAGTGAGAAAATCGAAATGAGCAAAGGTTTCAAATCTATTAGAGGAGTCGTCAATTAAAACCAGAATCAACACGTCGAAACGATTTTTATGATGCAATATGTATATTAGTGTCACCTTTTATTGAAACTTACCCAGCTCTATGAATCTATTTGAGACTAATACTAATATTTTACATCTGTAACGCTGGCTAGAAATGTTTCGTCTAAATTAAGGTTGCAGAGACTACACATTTATATACTATGGTAGGCTGCAGCTTACTCTTCATTTTTAAAACTTAATCAAAATTTTTTTCTGTTTACTGAGTGAAAAGTTTTTTTTGACACAGTAAAATCTTTGGCAGAGGTTATATTGGCATACTATTTTGAAACACTCACAATGTTGATTTCATTTAAGTGATATGCTGAATTAAACTAAAATAAAATACATTCCAATTGTGAAATTTTTCCTAGTGCCCACTCATGTTTTTCGAGTAAACAGAGAAAATTAATTTCATATGATTTCAGTAAGAACTTAAATTTGTCGTGAATTAAAAGTTCTTCGTAGAGCCACGAATTGGTTACCAGCGTACTATTAATACACCCTACGCACGCTGATCATAATATTATGTGGATACGCCACGCACTACAAGTAAAATAACTCATTGCACGCGATGTTTCAAAAGAGAGTTTCAGGTACGACGCGCTTGACGTGTTGAGAGCACAGCAGGTATGACGCTATCTGTATGTGTAACAGAGAACACTAACTGACTGGTTGAATGACTGACAGGCATATCAATCTGCAGCCCAAACCTCTGGATCTAGAATGTGAACATTTTTGTTTGGGCTCACTTTAGGTCGTATGCGAGCCCTAAGACGGAATTTTTCGAAATTCGACCGAGGGTGAAAATATGTGAAATGTGATTTACAAGATTCGTCTGCATAACTCGAACCCGATTGCCTATCGTCGTGACTTTTACTTCAATGGGTAAGTCATAAAAAAGCACATTAGACAATTTAAGGGCTTTTCGAAATTCAACTTTTAAGGGAGTGAAAAGACCTTAAATGTGTTTTCGATTATTTATCGATATCTATCGAACCCTTCGGGAGACAAATTATGCTAATGTAAATACCCGAAAAGTATTTTTTTTTTTAATTTTGCAAAATCCTACTCCCAAAGAATAAAACGAGGTGAAATGTATTTTTTATTAATTGTCTGTACAGCTCGAACCCATTTGGCTATCAACATGATTTTCACTTCAATTTGATACATATACAAATGTATAACATAGGACTTCAAGACGTTTCAAAAGTCATTAATTAAGGGGGTGAAGAGGTGTGAAATGTGTTTTCGATTATTATTCCATAACTATCGAACCAGTCAAGATATCGAATAGCTGTTGGTTTCAGAATAATGTTTACGTAAAGACCGAAAATATGTTTCAGGGTTTTTTCGATATTCGACTCCAAAAATGTAAAAAAAAAAGTAAAATATTTTTTTTTTTACTTGCGATCGATGAATATCGATCTCACACATTTTTTTACATAATTGGCGTGAATTTTACATGATATTACTATTTACTTAAATACTTTAAATTAAGTTTGTATTATTTTTCAAAATTTGTCCTCCAGGAGGGTGAAAAGTTATGAAACGGGATGAAAGTAGTTTTCAATTAATCGTCTATATGTTTTAAAGTCAACGGGCTATCATCACGGTTTCCACTTAAATTATTTGACATCCATACAATAGCCTTAATTTTCTATAAAGATTTTTTTTTTTTTTGCATTTGAACTCTGAGGGTGTAAAAAGACATGGAATGTGTTTTAGATAAATCCATGAGTGCTATCGAAGCCGTTGAGATGTAGAGTTTATTTTTGTTTTATGGGAATGAATACGTAAATGCCCGTAAACATATTTCAGAACTTATCTAAATCCAAACTCTTAGAGCTGTGAAGTAATAAAAAAGGTTTTTATATGATACTCAATGGGGTGTCGTCGTGATTTTGATATCAATTTAATACTTATACAAATTTCTAACACGTCATGGTAAGATTTTGCAAAGTCCTATCACTAAAATTGTTAAGAAGCGCAAAATCATTTAGCTCTTGATATCTACCCAACTAGTTGATATATTAAGATAGTGTTTGCGTCAGAATGATGCTTACGTAAATACGAAAAATAATTGGCTTAGTTCTTATTATGAGGAAATTACTTTAAAAACCATGTTGTAAATCTCTCAAAGCAGACGATCCAAAAAAGCAAGTATACCATTACGTATGGTTGTACAACCTCTATGTCCCCAATGTTATATTATATATATTTTTAATTACATTTAGACTGTACGTATTGAGGACACTGTCATCAATAATTGCGCTAGATGTAAACGAGTCAACGCTAGATGTAATTCAAAATCTGATTTGCTATGACTATAAATGAAGCCCGGACAGTTGTTAAGACTGGCAGAGATAGACTAAGGACTGTTTTTCACATGACAGCTATAGCTACGTTGACGAGTAAACCCAGACTGCAACTTGGTTATCCAGACACTTGAAGACCGAGCTACTGGTCTGGCGTACAAAGAGGTCCTTCAATTGAAGTAAATATTCGCGGGTAATGCCGCAGGCGTACTGCTAGCTTATGTCATAAAAATGATTGTTCATCTTCTATGCGGTTCTATTCCAGTCATCCAACTGCGATGAAAAAATGTCTGCAAAAAATTGGTCGGGGGAAGGCAAAACGAGACAGAGGAACAGAACATAATACCCAAAAAATGTAGTGAACATATAAACTTTTGTAAGTTAGATTTTTTTTTTTTTTTTTTTTTTTAGTAGGTTTGGCAAAAACGGGTAGAGTGGCAGAATGGGACACCAGAAAATTTCAGTAAAAATTCTATACAATTTTAGTGAATTGTTGTGCGTGTGTCCGTGAAGATTTTAGCTGAAAAATATTCTTATTTTTGGAGGGATGTGGTTCAAAATGGGGTATAGGGGCAGAATGAGGTGCCCGAAATTATTTTTAGTTATGAAATAAATATTTGGTTTCTTCCAAAACAAATTTTAGTTCGGCGGAGGTGGGAGACAAAACGGGGTACAGCGGTAGAACAGAATGCCCAAAAAAAAACTTTTGCAACAATTTTCATTTTTCAAAATGTTTCTGAAACGGACATTAATGACCTTTAACATAATTTGGTCCCATTTAACTCTTTTCAAAACGTTTTTGTTTCAAAAATACTATCGCATTAAATCGAGAACCCCGCAGACGAAGTTGTGGGTGCGAAGACTG
The DNA here is from genome assembly GCA_003012365.1 of Medauroidea extradentata. Lineage (NCBI taxonomy): Eukaryota > Metazoa > Arthropoda > Insecta > Phasmatodea > Phasmatidae > Medauroidea > Medauroidea extradentata. The sequence continues at coordinate 46,872 of PNEQ01006955.1, forward strand.
ATGACACAATTTTTTGAGAATATGAATCATAAGAAATTTGAGTAACTTACTACAGATTGGCGTGCACTTCTGACCTCTTTGTGTGTCAATGGCATACAACTTTTTTAAGGTCGTGATTCATAAGAAGTTTTGATAACATATTACATATTAGCGTGTACATCTGACCTCTTCGTGTGTCAATGGCGTACAATTTAAGAGAATATTTGAACCGTTGTGATAGCGAGGTCCCCTCCCCCTCTCAATAAAAGCAATTTCTTTCTTAGCTGCTTCAGTGCTTCGTCGGTCCAGTTTATTAAGAACTGCCAGACAGACAGGCTGAGATATAGTTTGACTTCTTTGCCAGTCTAATACGAAATTACAATTTGGTAAGTTAAGATCGCGTCTGTGACAAAAACATTTTCGTTAAGAAAGTATGTAAAATTTGTTATTACATTAACGTGAAATAATACTTATTTATACGCACAAAAATCGTATCTCTTTCAATTACAGTTCTACCGTGATATTTGTGATTGTATTATTTGTGCGTTTTATTCAGTTATGATTAATTTTCTCTTAGCCATCGTATCATAACTGTTTAACTGATACGGATTTAGTACGCACATGATATACAACGAAATTTGCATATGTTAAGTTATTTTACGGTATCAGTAGATCTAAACTGAAAAAAAAAAAAACAATATTTTATTTTCTATGTTTTTAAATACATAAACTGATATTAAAGCTGATTTTACAAGTTTTGAATTTTTATGACAGTTCGCTTCAAATTACAATAGAGAATTAATCTTTCAAAATATATCCCAACAGATTTAACATATTTTTGTGACATAATTAATGTTTTGGAGCTTCTGTATTTAGACTTATGAGTGCAATTATGAAGCACGATGAAAATTTGATTTTTAGACTCATTTGTCACTTAAACTGAATAATAAACATTTAATGACTTTCGCCCTAAATGCTGCTGTATGCATAATCACATTTCTGCATTTACAACAATGTAACACTTCACTGAGCAACCAGTAAATCTCGATGTGGTTTTATTCAGCCATACCTCAAAACGAAGTGATAGTTCACCTTAAAAATATCATTGTATTCTGATTTTTTAACATTGTTGGCGAACCTAACTGGCTGTAAGGACGATATTTAGTTACAGTTACTACGCGCTTTAGTCAACATAACAGTCTGTCAGTTTCTGGGTAGAAAAAAATCCCGAACAATGCAACACATCAAGAACCTTCATTTTTTGTGTTTAGGGCCTCACACATCGACCCTGTATGTAAACAGAGGGAAAGTCACAATTAAATATTTAATACGTAAATGTATCTTACTAGCCGTAGCAGCCTCAGATAAGAAAAGTCGCTTTGAACTCCGTAGTTTGCAATATCACTTCCTCATTACAAACGTAGTAAATAAGACCAAACTGATGGACTTATAACAGGAATGTTTACGTATTAAAGATGATAATATCGATAGCAGTAATGTTGTTGCCACTGAACACTGATTCATTTCATAAACATAGACGTAAACATTACAAAATATTTAAGTTATTTTATTTGTCACACAGCTTGAAACACATTAAAAAAATTATGTGTGTTTCTTTAAATCATTAAGTCCATAAAGCATAAGAGTGAGAAATACTATAAGTTCTTGGACACAGTTATTTTTGACAGATTCCACAACAAATTCATGTTTGATTGCGTATAGTGAAGGTAATGACTAAGTTGCTATCAACGTCAGACAACCCAGCATACCAATATACCTAAATTTCCATTAAAACTAGAGTTTCGTGAAATTTGGACTTGGCTCCTTATAACAATGACCGATTCAATTGTGGTAACTTGTCCAATGTAATCATTCGGCGGTCTTCAAAAAACACCTTCCTCTATTTTCTTATAAAGGTTGTTAGTTCGATGACTTACTAAATGTTATGTTCTCTGCAATTATTCTTGTGTGAGAGCCTACTTAAACTACTTAACATTTGATTTAAAAAGTGTAAGGAACATCGTGCATTATAAATAAAACCATCAGGCTTGTCAACAAGAGTGTATGTAATTTCAAAGGCCATATCTCTGTTCTCAGAGTAGTTTTACGTATTATTATTTATATCGCTTTAGAAGTATTGTGTATTTTATACATTTTAATTTTCAAAATTACGAACTCTTACATAAAAATAATTTTAAAAAGTTTTCATCAAAATTGATTGCTTTATCAATAAACTAAAATGTTTACCTATACACACCGAAACACAGATTTGAATGTGTTTCTTAACCTCTATTTCTAGAGAAAAGTAAGACAGTAAACGTCACATTTTTAAGTAATTTAAAATTTAAAAAATTTTTAATATAGAGCAATGAGCGTGTTAATGAATCTATTTTTTCTGTTACATATTATATGTTACATAGTACCAAAATGATTAAAATTATTTTTAACTTGCTTATGATAGGTGAGATAAGTTTTCTTGCCGGTAGTTATCTGTACTACATGAAAACTATCAGAAACAATCAAATAGAATCAGATTTATATTAAAACACGTTTAAGTTTTGTAAAACCATAACAATATTGAAAGTAACGATTTATGATCTCGAGTATACAGCGATTTTGTAAGCACGATTAGTATTTCCAAATTTAAATTGGATAATTTAGTAAAAAACAATCATGAGACACATTTTTGGCTACTCGACTGTTAGCTAATAAAGTATTGTTTTAAGTAATTAGTTTACGTTTTTATTTGGTGATACTAAACGTTATCATCACCATCGGCGCTAGAGCATGATATGCCCTAAAAACGAGCCACGTGTAAAATGGAGGAATTATACAGATTTGTGTAGCCAACACAATATATTAAAACTGGCTTTAAAACGCTGAAAATAAATAGTTAAAATTGAAGCCAAATTTTGTTCTAAGAGTGATCGACTCTATTGGGTTTGTTTTAATGCCAGTTTTAAAAAGAAAAACATTTACCAATGCTAACTTGTATATGCGATGGAAATTATTTTGACATAATCTCACAAAATGGCATAGTAAATGTGCTATTGAATGTTTGTATGCTTTATTATAACGAACTTTCAAAAGGTCAGATTCTATTTGAAGTTGCTCAGTACCTCAGCATTACATGTTGTGTTAGAAATGTATTAAATTCACCATTTAAAAAATAATCTTTTATTTCCTGGAACTTACTCGACATTAAAAAATAGATAAAAATTAATTTAACGTATCATGATAATAGTACGGTCTATACAAGTTCCAAACAGGTATTTCAAGTAAGCCTACAATATTTTCACACATAACTACGAACGAAAAAGTATTTATGTCAATATAAAAACGTGTTACATGAGTATAGGACATTCACAAACTGCATAGGTGTGGAAAACGGAAGCACCCAGAGAAAAACTTTCGGCCGCCGACGTCTAACAAGTTTCCCGAACGCGAAAATCTTGAGCGACAATTCGAGAAATCGAACGAGTATCGACTTGAAAAGAGAAAAATGGTCTAACTAACCACTGTACTACCGTAGGCTTACTTACAAACGGTGTTTCACGTTTTGCTGCCAATACCCACGTTTTCTTTACATCGGTACAAACAAAATGACATCTTCCTGGTAACATGACTCGTCAATCGCAACGAGAAACTGACCCGTTATTATTAAAGTAATTTATTTATCCAGTGTCATAACATAAGCTTCTATATTGTATGACATATTTGGTACCAACTGCTGAGAATACATTGTGTGCTATGAGGCACAGACTACCTCATTTTCTAGTGGCAAATCCTTAAGAGAAATTAAGCGGGAATATATATGAGAAAGATTTTATATTGTGAAAATTCTAACCTCTTCATGTCACTGAAAATTTATGTGTATATATATATATATATATATATATATATATATATATATATATATATATATATATATATGTAACCGGCATATAGCCTTCAAATGAAAATAAACAACACATATATTGTAAATACTGTAAATTATGTTAGAATAGTCGTAGAAAGCCAGTTGAAATTTCATTATGATTAGAATTGTATGTTTCGTGTGTCTCAATTGCAAGTTGTGGTTTAAGATAATTAATTTGTAACTTAGTTTTGAGTACTGGCGAGAGGCGCAATATGGCCGGAGGATTGTGGCCTTTATGTTACGGCAGATTGACGTTCAACACAGCAGGGGAGGGAAAGTTGCGAAAACATGGGGTGAAAGCGAGCGAGCAGCCTTGAGCCGACGAGGGGCGCGCGGCTTGAATGCTGAAAATTAGGGCACCTAGAGGCGTGGTTACGCCCACCCCCCTGCTGTGCAATTTAATATTAACTTTATAATTAGTAATTAGAATTTTATAAAATTTTGTAAATAAGTCCAAAGAGACATTAATGTTAATGTGTATGAATTTAAAAAAGATACAATAAATTGATACGGAGGAATGGCAGGGTTTGTTGTCGTCGTCACCCACGAGAGACGCGATTGGCTGAAGGTTTAAATGGGGGCGGTCCTAGGAGAGTTTCGTCATGTAGGCGCGAAGGGAAA